>LPNX011000731.1:443813-469060 GCA_001517045.1 Pseudotsuga menziesii | reverse complement strand
GTGATACTGGCATCAACCATTTTTGAAACGGGGGTAAAAATAGCTACTAAAATTAGGAGAGAGAAAAACGAGAACTGTATCGAGTTCTCGTTTCATAGTATAAGTGGTTTTACTTGCATATCTTTTCTGTCTATCCTGTGCTACTTTCAGATTCTACCTAATTTTTACAACTTCTTGCTCCATTTCCTTGAGCAGTTCTTGTCCAAGCACAACTCTGTTCACCGGGTTATCCCAAGTCACTTGTGTCCTACACCTTCTTCCATACAAAGGTTCATATGGACTCATCCCCAAGGATGTTTGTTGTCCATTGTTATAAGCAAACTCTACCAAGTGTAAGTAATCATCCCACTTGGTTGGTTTTTCCATCACATACATGTGAAGCATATCTTCAAGCACCTGGTTAACTCTTTATGTCTTCCCATCTGTCTATGGATGGTATGAAGTGCTGAAGTTTAGCTTTGCACCCCAATCCACAAACAACCCTTTCAAAAAATTGGAAGTGAACTTGACATCTCTGTCAGAAAGTATTGCCTTTGGAAATCCATGCAATTTGAAAACCTCCTTCATGAAAATATTTGCAATGTCATCACTCTTATATGTACACTTCACTGGTATAAAATGTGTTGCCTTTGTCAACTTTTCTACCACAACCATGATGGAATCATGTTTTCTCCAAGTCATCGGCAATCCTATAATAACATCTATGGAAATAACTTCTAATTTCCATTCTGGAACTGGAAAACGTTGGAACAAACCTACTGGATGTTGATGCTCAACCTTTATCTGTCGACATTTCATGCACCTTGAAATGTATTCAGCCATGTCCTTTTTCATTCTTGGCCAAAAATACTGCTTTCTAGCTGTAGCAATTGTCTTCTGATATCCTGGATGACTAGAATACGGAGCTTGATGGATTTCATACATAACAACTCTCCTCAAATCTGCTACATCTAGAATATAAATTCTTCCTTTATAAGTAAGAATTCCATATTCTTCCAATTTATATCCCTCATACCTCTTCTCAAGGTTTTGCTGCTGCAATTTGTCTCTTACATGCTCATACAAATCATCTCCGGCAATATGATTACGAATCTGCTGCCTCAAATCTGATTGGTAAATACTAAGAGATGCCACATGCATTTCCTGTACCTTCTTGCTGAGTGCATCAGCTACCTTCTTCTCTTTTCCTTTTATGTGCTTGATTTCAAAACCAAACTCACATAGAAATTCTAGCCATCTTGCTTTCCTAGCATTCAGAGTAGGCTGATCAAACAAATACTTCAAGCCACAATGGTTTGTCCTGAACTCAAATCTTCTACCCATCAAGTAATGTCTCCACATCTTGAGAGCATGTACTATGGTTGCAAGCTCTAGATCATGCGTGGCATAGTTCTTCTCGTGCTCCTTCAAATTTCTTGACCAATAACATATCACATGGTTGTCCTGCATAAGGACTCTTCCAAGCCCTTATCCGCATGCCTCAGTACATACCACAAAATCTTTCTCTGTATCTACAACCTTCAATACTAGTGCACTGGTGAGAATATTCTTCAACCGTTGGAAGCTCTCTTCACACTTTGAAGTCCATTCAAACTTCATCCCCTTCTTTTGCAAAGAAGTGATGGCATGTGCAACCCTGGAAAATCCTTCAATGAATCTCCTATTGTATCTTACAAGTCCCATAAAAGATCTTACATTCGTCAAAGATCTTACATGTGCAACCTTGGAAAATCCTTCAATGAATCTCCTATAGTATCTTACAAGTCCCATAAAAGATCTTACATCCGTCACATTTCTTGGAGTAGGCCAAGTCATAATGGCTTCGATATTCTTAGGGTCTACTGATATACCCTCTTCTGAGATAATGTGACCTAAATACTAAATTCTATATCTATAGAAGTCACACTTGCTCAGTTTTTCATACAGCTGATGTTCTTTGAGCACTTGCAATGTCAATCTCAAATGCCCTTCATGCTCTTCCCCATTCTTAGAATAAACAAGAATGTCATCAAGGAAAAAAAGAAAAAACTTGTCCAAATACTTGCTGAAGACACTATTCATGAGGCACATAAATGTAGATGGTGCATTTGTGAGACCAAATGGTACCACTACAAACTCATAATGTCCATACCTTGTTCTAAAGGTTTTGTTATGAATTTATTCATCCTTAATCCTCACCTGATGGTAACTAGACCTCAAGTCAATCTTGGAAAATACCTTTGCTCCTCTCATTTGATCAAAGAGGTCATCAATCCTAGGAAAATGATATTTATTATTCACAATAACGTTATTCAACTATCTGTAATCAATACATAACCTCAATGTACCATCTTTCTTCTTCACAAACATAACTAGTACTCCCCAAGGAGACACACGCAATCGGATATACTTCTTTTCCAACAACTCTTGTAGTTGCATCTTCAACTCTAGCATCTTCGGTGTACTTATCCTATAGGGTGTCTTCGACACTGGTGCTATTCCTACCACAAGTTCAATTGTGAAATCAATGTCCCTCTTTGGAGGAAGCCCTGGAATCTCATTAGGAAACACATCCTTGAATTCCTGTAACACCTGATAGTCCTCCAGCCTAGGAGTTTCATCTCCTATTGATTCAAAAATATGAGCTCCATGCAATTGGAAACCTTTCCTACAGAACTTCTTCAACTACATTGCTGAAACCAGTCTTATTGAAATTACCTTCAGAATACCTTTCATAATTACTGGGTTTACTTCCTCATCCGTTGTTGGAGCAGGGTCCCGTAGCTACAGGAAAAGCTGCTATATCGGGACAGGGAAGTCAAAGAAGAACAGTACCTGAGCGGCCAAGAAGAGAGAGCTCAACCACTGCACTTAAGGCAGCGGCAAAGACAGGAGGGCTCAGCTACCCTCTTAAAGGAAAAGGAGCAATGGGTTGAGGCATTGAAGATGAAGGACATAAGCGGAGCGATTGAGGAAGCAACACCCATACCCACGATCAAAGTCGGGAAGCGTGGAAGACTGCAGAAAGTTGTGGTGTGACAGAAAGCGGCAGTTCAAGTACAGATGGGCCGACTTTCACAGTTAGGGTTTTTGGGGTTACTGTTGGGACAGGCCCACAGTGTTGTAATGGTGAGACCTTTAGGCCTCCTATATAAGGATGTATTTTGTATTGTAAAATGTTAGACAATGGGGTAGCTATTTAGATAGTTAGACAGTTAGCCTTCTGATTCATTTAGCTAGCTAAGTGTCTCTAGTGTCTCAGTATTGTAAGAATTGAGCTCTGGTTCTGTTAGTCCATCTGTATTATCTTACTCTAACTAGTAGCCGACCCCTTGAGCATGTATGTAACAATCCACGGGGATTGAACAATCCGCAGGGATTAAGAGAGAGAGAGAAAGAGAGAGAGAGAGAGAAGAGTATATTGTAAGAGAAGGAAATATAAGAGAAGAGTTCTAAGAGAGAAGGGCTCCTAGTGGTGTGCGTGGAGTTTCCCAGAAGATCTCAAGCTACATATCAGTTTGCACCGGAACTGTGTTGACTCTCTCAAGATATAATATAAAAACTAGTTCTCATGGACGTAGCTTCCCGCCTAGAGCTGAACCACGTAAAATCAGTGTGTTGTGCGACTATTCATATGACTGTGATTTATTTATCTATTATCTATTATTCATTACATGAACTTTACTACCAGTTAATGAATGAGTAAATGTATGCTATATTTAGTTATAGTAGCGTGGAAGATTAACTATGAGTGGAATCTGTTAAGTTTTCTATATACGAGTTGTCAGTACTTGATGCACGATAGTTGTAGTTACAGTGTTAAGTGATTTCTGCATATTAGTTCAGCAAGTTAAGCGTAGTTGATGTTAAGTATATTAGACTATAGGAGTCTAAGTGAGGTTGTTTAGCTTAACTATTACACTAAGAGAGAATCCTTTCGACCGTGAGAGTCATATTGAAGTCTTACCGTAAAGGATATCCCAGTATAGAAAGGTGATATCGCATTACCGGAGGAACCGCGGTGTGAGATATCGCAGGATAAGAGTGGAGTAGAGGAGATAGTTTGCGTATCGCACTAGCATTGGCGATGCGACAAGAGATTTCTCCCTTCCAGGACCAGTGAGTAAGAAAGGTCACCATCATAGAGAGATCCTGATGACTAAGAAGAGTCACGTGAACCACCAGGATGCTACAGAACCTAAATGAGGACACTTGAGTCCTCAGCCAACCCATCCAAGATCACTTCAGGTGATACTTCATACCGTTCTATGGCTTTTCACCGAAAGGGCCAGTGAGTTATGGGTTTTGTTGGTACATTAAAGGAAACCCGGGTCTGCCCAGACGAGACCAACAAATGGTTTTGTTGCCGGTTTTGAACAAACTAACGAGATAATGTTCTATTGGCATCCTACTAAAGAAGAACTTAACCACTGGGTTGAGTCTCAGGAGAAAGAATTTGCTGAAAAATAAAACAAGAGTCCTAGACTGAGTATAGAGGACTGGTTACAAAAATATATCTTCACTGACCTACATACGATATTTTTTGTGACCTATGCAAATGAGTTGTACGACTGGTTATCAAAGTTGACTGATTAGAACATATTCAAGAAGAAAAGAAACATTGTCTGGACATTGAAGCTGATTCAGACTGTGAAAAGCGTTGATAATCCCACTTCGTGGGAAGTAGACTTTTGGCTTACGAGTTTGCTGGAAGGATTCGTTACAGAGTTTGCAGTCGATCAAAGAAAGAGATTCAGTGAAGTAGAGAGGTACTTCTTCAAAGGATATCGCGGTAAGTACCTAAGGTCTTTAAACTTGTCCATTAAGATGTTATTACATGAAAAAGGAGTAATGGATATAGTCTTAGATGAATAAGTAAATAAGTGTAATGTCACAAGAGTTTGAGAGTGACTTTGATGAAATTGGATGTACACGTAGTGGTAAGAAATATAAAGTCGATTTCGGATCGTCTCTCTTTGAAAATAGTTCAGACACTACTAGAGAATAGAGTCCAAGTAATATAGAGAGAACAGTAGAGGGTATCCCTTACCACCCTTATACCCCACAGAAAGCAACCGGGACTCAGAATAATCCCACAGGAAATACATCTAGTAGTTCACATACAGTACATAATACCGCTACATCACCTACACCGACACCGTCGAGTGGTAGTAATATAGTAAATCAGCATCCACCACGTAGAAATAGAATGGGGGATGACATGAAGTTACCTACCTTCAAGGGTACAGGGGCAGAAGAACCAGAACAACATTGGTTCTTATGTGAAGCCATATGGACCATTAAAGGGATTCAAGATGATAATATTAAAATTGTCCAGTTGGTCACTACACTTAGAGATAGAGCACTAACATGGTATATGAAGTATACCATAGTACCAGGAAGAACGCTCATACAAGTCAGGACTGCCATGATTAAAGAATTTAAGAAACCTAAGTCTGAGTCACAGTGTATGACAGAGCTCAAAGACATTGAATAGTTACCTACAGAGTTAGTATGGGACTTTGATCAAAAATTCAAATTCCTCATAGACCAAGTTAGCTTTGAGTTTGCACCGGAGCAGCATAAGGAATGGTTCATTGCTGCACTGCTCCCACACATCAGACTTCCATTAATGCAATAGAGACTCTGTACATAGGATGAAGCGTTAGAGATGGCAATGAAACTAGAGGCCTCACCTCTAGCTGAGACTAGTACATATATGACAAACCTGCAAAACCAGTTAGCTAATCTCACGTTACAGATGCATGAGATTAAGAAAGGGAAAGAGATTGCACAAGAAATATGGTGTATAAAGTGTAAAGGAGAGGGCCATACTAAGGATAAATGTCCAGTATTTGTTGAGTATTTAGCAAGTGGGGCCTATAACCCCTTATTACAGACTCAAGGGTCATGGCGTGAACTCTACAGAACAAGAGGACATCGACCACCAGAATGCCCTTTACTTCAGAAGTATGTACATACCCATAAGAACTTATATTGTAACTTCTACAAGTCAGTAGGTCATGATGAACATAATTTCCAAGCTTACGATCTCATGGTCAAGCGAAAGCATGACTTGTACAGATTCCAGTGAGAAACACCTAGTCTAGTAGCAGGACCACATCATGAATCGGCTCGTGATGGCAATGGAGGAGGATTTAGAGGATGAGGCCATGGTGAAGGCTTTGGCCCTGGAGGAGGATTCAGAGGATGAGGCTGTGGTGAAGGCTTTGTCTATGGAGGAGGCTTTGGCCATGGTGAAGTCTTTGGCTATGGCCGTGGACCTATTACTTGTTACAATTGTGGAATTGTAGGACATTATGCTAGTGATTGTTAGAACCCTACTACAACATGCAACTATTGCCAGTCCTATTATCACACTATAGAAGAGTGTTCAACCTTGATAGCCAAGATTAGAAACCCTAAACCAGCAGTAGACAAGAACATCCATCTTATCACTGCTGAGCAGAAAGAGCCAGAACCAAGAGTCAACATTGTGGCTCCCAGTGGTGCTTCTACTAGTCCGACATCATAGGATGTAGAAAAGAACACAGGTCCAAAGTGGGTGCGGAAAGCCACTACTAAATTAACACCACTTGACCTCCAGAAGAACAAATAAACACTCTAGGAAGCTCAACCTTTCTTTGATGACCCTACATTATCAGGATTGCAGGTACTACCATGCAAGGGTGTATCGCAGCAACAAACACATTGTGGCGTTAGACCTGTGCAGACATCGCAGGCTACCACATCAGGAAGATGTGAAGAGGATGAGTCGACAGGAAGTGTACAATCCTTTCTGCGGAGTTGCTTGAAACTTGTTAGAAATGAGAAAGCTATTGGAGAGCTTCAGTGCATCATAGATTAGTGTCAACCATCTTCTTTTGTGCGCAGCATGCTATTCATAATATTATGGGCCATACCAGAACAGGAAGAGAGATGAGACTCACAACACAAGTTGGAGAATTTGAAATGGATGAGGTAATCCTAGACTTAGGATCAGAGGTAAATGTTCGGACTATGCAGACATGGGAATAGATGGGTAGCCCTAAGTTAGCCAGATCACCTATCCATCTACGACTAGCCAATCAACAACGGGTATCACCACTGGGTCGATTACCGCAGGTACCAGTTGATATTGATGGAGTTTGCAGCTTTGCAGACTTTGAAGTTATATAGATCATTGGTGATAGTAGACCATATCCAAATCTAATAGGTATTGATTGGGCAATCGATAACATGGCTGTTATTGATTTAAAGAAAAGACAAATGACCTTCAAGGATAGTCAGATCCGGGTCATCGTACCCTTGGATCGTTTTCAGGGTCCCAGGTATATTGAACCTATCCGAGCAGAGGAAGAGGCATGCAACATGGAAAGACTATATCATATGAAAGCTAATCAAAGTGATTACATCAATCCAACCGCAGAAGGAAACATCAGTTGGTGATGCGACAGCTCATGCACATCAGATTTGGAGGTTGGTCTAGAAAACTGGCAAGACAGACTTCACGGAGTCTCAGCGTGCAAATGTACATTTATGACTAAGTCACTATGATGGATTGGTGTAGAAATTATTGATATTCCATCATTTCATGGCTTAGCGTATGTCAATGACTTCTTACAATAGTTTGAGCAGGAAATTCCTCAGGAGCAGAGGTTCACAACTATGGACCTTGCAGTAAAAGCCACACATGCAAGATGGTGGCATGCACATAAAGAACATATCTCATCATCGGATGACTTGAAAATATTGATGGAGATTAGGTTCTCTAATGACAAGGAACCCTTACAGTAGAAATATATAGGAGAAAGTGACCCTAGGTCACATATTCAGATGTGTGAACAGAATTGGTAAGAAATTCCAAAGGATGAATGGGTTCACCTATTCATTCACAATTTAGACATAGTTCCAAGGAACTGGTACACTGAAACCGAGTTGTGCAGAGGAACCATCACATGGTCACTTATGATAGACAACTTTTTACTCACTTTCACTTTTGAATCTGAGTATCCAAGTATTGATCAGGCCCTGGATGTTATAAAAACTAAGATATTTGATGACTGTACCCAATCAGTGTTAGCTCAGTCTGATTGGGCTATCCAGTTGTAACATGCGGTAGAGTGCTAAACATTCACAGCAAAGCCAGATGATGAGGATGATAATCCTTGCAGCATCAACATTCTAGAGTCAGAAGGTACTCGCGATGTTGATGGACCACAAATCGAGATCCCATCTATCACAGAACCTATCAAGATTAAAAAGATCAATATTGGCACAGAAACAGAACCTAAGTTTGCCTCTATTGGAGACTATTGGGATGATGAAATAGTAGGACACATTGTAGATATTTTACACGACTATCAGGACCTGTTTCCCACTAAGTTCACAGAGATGAAGGGAATAGTAAGAGATCTAGGAGTAATGCAGATCCCATTGAAAGAGGATGCTAGGCCAGTTAAGCAGCGTCCATACAAATTGAATCCTCGCTATAAAGAAAAAGTTAAGGATGAGATCGATAAGATGCTAGTAGTAGGCATCATTGAGCCAGTAGAAGAAAGCAAATGGGTTAGTCCCATGGTTGTACAAGAAAAAAAAACTAAAGGAGAAATCAGGATTTGTGTCAATTTGTGCAAACTCAACGATGCATCGCTTCATGACCCATTTTCGACACCATTTACTGATGAAGTTTTAGACAACGTGAGAGGACAGGGGGTCTACTACTTCACTGATGGCTTTTCAGGCTATCACCAGATCAGAATCCATCCAGAGGATCGACATAAGACCACCTTTGCGACATAATGGGGCTCATCCCAGTATACGATAATGCCCTTTGGTCTTAAAAATGCACCAGCTATCTTTTCTAGAGTAGTAGTTGCTGTATTCAAGGAATACATCCATAAATTATTAGAATTCTATTTTGATGATTGGACTATATTTGGATTAATCGACAAGCATATAGGAGATCTAAGGCTTATGTTAGAGAAATGTAGGCAATATAAGATTTCTCTTAACTTGAAGAAATGTATATTCTATGCACCATTTGGTATTTTGTTGGGTCACATTGTTTGTAGACAAGGCTTAATGGTAGATCCCATAAAGATTTCCATCATTGTACATCTCCCAACACCCAACTCAGTCAAGCAGTTGAGGACAGTACTTGGTCATACCGGGTACTATAGAAAATTCATCAAGGGTTATGCAAAGATCATAGCACCTATGGAAAAGTTGTTAAAGAAAGATGTGAAATTACTATGGAATGAGGAATGCCAGCAAAGCTTACACACACTTAAAGAGAAGATGGTTACAACACCCATCTTAGTATTCCCAGATTCGAACAATCCATTTCATGTTCATGTGGATGCATCTAGCACCGCACTGGGCATTGTTGTAATGCAGCCAGGAGAAGAGGGTATCGATCATTCGATCGCGTATTCCAACAGAAAGCTATCTACAGCAGAAAAGAACTACACCACTACAGAACAAGAAGGATTAGCTATGGTGTATGCTCTACAGAAGTTCAGACACTACCTGTTGGGTGCCCCATTCAAGATGTTCACTGACAATTCCGCTTTAAAGTCCTTGGTCAATAAGCCAGTGTTAGGGGGAAGGATCTGTAGATCGTTATTTCTATTTCAAGAGTATGATTTTGAAATCATTGTAAAACTAGGAAGATTAAATATCGGACCTGATCATCTATCGCGAATAGATTCAGGAGAAGAACCAAGTTGTTGAGCGTAGAATTGGCCCTTTTTAACCATCTTTAATTACCTTTTCTTCCCCTGTCTTATAGCATTTTAGGATGTTAATCAGACTTGTTGTCCCCACTTTATTTCCCAAACTACTAAGGTAAGACTGATCATTGCTTTATCTTATTAATGCTTATGATTGTGATAATTAAGGTTGTGTATCTCTCAATTGTGCTAACATGCTATGATTTATGAAGGTAGTTTGAGATAAGTGGACTGCAGGAAGATGGAGCTGAACAAGTCCTGAAAAGAGGGATAATTGCTGCTCAAGATGATCCCCTGATCATCAATTAAGGCACGTGGTTCTAATGAAACATCTCAGACAGACCTGTGACAAGGGCAGCCATAACAGAATGCACTACAATTGGAGATCTTTAGTACATGGCTGTGCGAGTATGATTGCAGTCAGACGAGATTGCTACTCTTGGGTCAATTAATAGCTCTTCAACAGTTTCCATGGCTTTACTATGCCACGTTTGTAACAACTAGTGTTATTTAGGGTTCCTGAAGATCATAGATCTTCATGGTTGCCCTTTGTAATAGGATCGGATGTTATAATCTGTATGTAAAAATATGGGAAACTGTCTCGACCCAGGGGGTGGGAAAAGAGATAATTCATTCATTGTATTAGCAGTGGAAGCAACTTGTGTAATCTTTCTTTCTTTAATATAAGTAATTACCTCTGATTTAAGGGAGTTGCAAGTTGTTCAACCGGCATCTCTGTGTGAAGGCTAGGCCCGCCTTCCACAGAGATTGCTGTGTTAATTTAGGACTTTTTAATTCAGTATTCTGTGATGTTTTGTTCATACTATTTCCTTTGTACGCAGCTGTAGTAGTGTTGATTTATAGTATATTTGTGATTGAATTTTCTTAACATTGGTAAGTGGCACAGAGTGACAGTCGACTAGGTAGATAATTTTCTTTATGTGATTCATGTGGTAGTTGTACACAGCTGTGTCCATCGTGTAGTTTTAAGTTGTTATCCCATGAATCCTTGCAATTTATCTTTCCTATTATGATTGTTGATTTTCATTCCTGCAATTCAATTCCTTAGAGTAGCTAAACTCAATCCTTTGCAATTGAATTCCTAGATTAATATTTGATTTATGTTTATGGCTTTCAAAAGTAATCACATTGAATACGCAATTTACTTGTTCTGGGATGTGAATAGGATTTTCTTTTTAATTGCAATTGTCGTTTGAATCTTATATCATTTTTTTTCCTTGTTACATGTTAGAAGGTAATTGAAATTGTAGTATCTAGATGATGAATGGGATTCCACAGATTCTTGGGATGGGCATAGTTGTTAGAGGATAAGAGTGTTCAATTACATTGGTTGTGTGTTTAAGCATATACTGTGCATTTATCCTTTGAAATAAAATACTTTCTAGGGTTGACAATAAATCTCGTATGCTCTGTACGTTGGTAATAATCTACCTGCATATTGGGTGCTCGACATTTTGGCGTCGTTGCCGGGGAAGGATAAAATTAAAAAATATCATTAGCTGCATCTGGTAATTATTTCTAGCCAGTATTTTCCATTCTTTTTGCTGAAATTATTTGGGTTGCATGAATAAGATGAGGGTAAAACGCAATCACCTCCCAACTCCCAAAACCCCACAAGATACTAACAGTGCAGGTGGCTTGGGTCATGGTTGATGAACACCATTGGGAAGAAGGACATTTATCGATGATCTTATTGATAGAACTGATTCATCTACCAGGACTCTCCAGCAAGAAACTCCTATCATAAGAAACCCTGGCGATCCTGGGGCACCAGCGTCGGGGTCCACGGTGGATAATACATGAGCAGCCGCAACTTCCTCGAATATACCTGCAGAGAAGGACACAACTGTTACAACTGGACCTGCTGGTAGAGGTCCAACCTAACACATTTTTAGGAAAGTTGTAACTAAAGAAGAGTGGACTCAGTTCCACCAAAAGTTTGCTGATCAGTGGAAAAACAAGGAAAAGAACGAGGAACAGAAGAAGGACGAAGAAAAGAATGCAGGAACGAATGAAGAGGAGAGAATAGAAGAGAATAAAACAGAAGAGGAGATGAGTAATAGACACGAGTCCAATGAGGAAGAGGTAATGGGGGAAAACTATCATCATGAAAATCACTCCCTGCCTGAAGAAACGATCGCTACACTGCAATTCCCAATTCAGCAGCCAGCAGGGGCAGCCCCTATGAAAAATATCTCACCATCGGTGTTGCCTCGCTTCCAGAGAAAGGAGGCAGAAGATCCAGAAGAATTTATTTTTGAATTCGATATTCTCTGCCGCAGCTATGATTACATCACTGATGCACAAAAGCTAAAACTTTTCCCTGCCACCCTGAAGGACAACACACTACGCTGGTTCATGAGCCTTGGGGGAGGAACTGTTGCTAATTGGGATCAAATGAAACAGGTGTTCTTGGAGAAATATCAGGAATATTGCAACACCAAGGACAAAAGAGAGGAATTGTTCAAATTGGTGCAGAAGGAGGACAAGAGTATGGAGGATTTTGTGGAAAGGCTGTTGTACAATGTGCAATGAGCTGGGAAGACGAACATGGGGCTAGACGTGCTCAAGATAATTTTGCTTCCTAGGATCAGTGATGATTGCCTAGACATGCTAAATCTGCTAGGAAAGGGAGATATATCCAAAGAACCTTTTGGAAAGATTGTGAAATTATGTAAGAGATACTCTAGGGGCTCTTCCAGTAACAATAAGCGAGACAAACGAGATAAGCTAGAATGTGATGTCTTTGACAGAACTCAGAATTCATCCAATGGAGGAGCTACCCATGCAGAGATAAGCAATCTCCTTGAAAATTTTAAGGAAAAAATGATGAGCTCCATTTCCTCGGAGATCGATGTCCTAAAGGCAAAACAAAAACAGGCTGTGGAGGATCTCACACTAGGTGTGTTCTTCCCCCGATGTAGAAAGAATCATTCGGTAAGAGAATGCCCGCTTGATAAAGTAGAAGTATGTCAGCTGTGCGAGCTGAACCATGACATGAAAGAATGTCCCTCACTTCCCCAAGTGAAGGCTGTTCTGCAGGAATCATCTCCAGAAGTAGAATCGGCCTATTTCATTGCACAGAAGAAACCTTGGCAGCCTTGAAATCAAGGTATGCCTCTAGAATCGTTTCCATTTTTGAATAATATGGGAAATTGGAATAATAACATGCAAAATGTGAATACACAAATCCCTTCAAATTATGCTTAGTGGAATCCCTCCCAACCTGCAATGCAAAGTTTTAACTCATGGAGTCCTTGGACACAGCCACCACACCAACCTATGTCGTGGTCTCCTAGATGGAGGAATTTCCATCCCGGGAACCAGTTTCCTCAACCACCTCCACCTCAACAGTCACCATATTATCCTCAATACCTTCAATTCCCTCAATATCCTCAATACCCACCTCAGCAGTCGCAGCTGTAGCTGCAAAATAATTATGTCCCTAATATACCAATACGACCCCAGCTACCTGCCCAACCTAATCCTAACCCAAATAATAAAATAGTACATCAATTGGACACTGTCAACATGCCAGCCTACTTTCTTTCTCCTGTACCTTGTAATGATATTAGTTTACGATATGGGAAAATAGTAGAACCCATAATTACAGAAGATGCTCCACCTTCTTTGCATAAAGAAGAAAGGAGTTCACAGCATCCATCCAACAGAGTTCCTATCATTGAAGATGCTGAGCATGGAACAGCTGAAACATCAAATGATGGATCTGACAATACGCAGCCTACCCAGCTGATAAGGCAACCACCATATCCCGAGAGATTAATGCTACCAAGAATAGGGGGACAACCTCAGTTTAACCTCCTAGGAGAGTTAAGGAACCTTTATGTCAAAATCCCCCTTATTCAAGCTCTTCAAGATGTGCCTATTTATGCTAGAAACATTCGGGACCTGTGCACTAAGAAACCAAGAAGGAAACCCAGAGATCCTCCCACTATTCACGTTATAGGGAATTTGTCTGCCTTGATAACTGGAAAGACCCCTGTGACAAAGTATGACGACCCTTGAAATCCTACTGTCATTGTACATGTAGGACAGACATAGATACCCAACGTGCTAGTAGATTTAGGAGCAACGATCAATGTCATAACAATGGAGACTATAAAGAAGCTTGGGATCACTAATATTAGACTGACCCCTACTATTTTAGAATTGGCAGATATATCCACCATTAGACCTGAAGGGATTCTGGACGACTTGGTCATCTTAGTAGATTCATGGGAGTACCCTACTGACTTTTTGGTATTACAACCAAAATCGCAGCTGGGGGGACACCCATTGATCGTGGGGAGGCCTTGGTTGGCCACAACTGATGCCTACATCAGTTATCGATCAGGGTGCATGACTATATCTGATGGTATGGAGACTAAAAGCCTCACCCTGTATCCTCCAGGTCGGCCAAGTCTAGAAGTTGAAACCTCCCTTTGGATAGAGCAGGAGGAGGAGGAGGATGTTTAGCCACTATTAACTATAGGGAAGGCCTTAACTTTTAAAAATGAAATAGAAGATGATACTATTAGTAATTTTATTAGTGAACCCGCTTCAGTGGATAGAGAGGTCTATCAAATCCTAAACATTACCCTGGGCAAGGAAGAACAAGAAAATCGTACGGAAGAAGCACTAGTTGGTGACACAAACATAATCCTAGTTTTAAAAAATTCAAAAAGTATTCCTATTGAGGTAGAGCCCAGAAGGACTCTAAATATCAATCCTAGCCTGTTCTCAGAGGAACAGAAATGCCTAATCATCCTTTTGAAAGAACACAAGGGGGCGTTCACCTGGATGTATACAGACATGAGGGGTATTCCCTCTAATTTGTGCACCCATCATATTTATATTAAAAGTGACTCTCAGCCTATGTGTCAACCCCAACGATGCATGAACCCCAACCTGAGGGATATAGTGAAGGAGGAAATCTAGAAACTCTTGGAGGCAAGATTCATATATCCTATTTTTGATAGCGAGTGGGTTTCCCCACTCGTAATTGTGTCTACAAAAAATGGTAAATGGAGGGTCTGTGCTGATTATAGGGAGATGAACAAATCCATGCAAAAGGACCACTTCCCTTTGCCCTTTATTGACCAAGTACTCAATACCTTATCAGAAAAGAAGTTCTTCTCCTTCCTAGATGGGTTTAGCGAGTATAACCAGATTCAGATTGCTCCAAAAGATCAGGATAAGGCCACCTTCACTTGTCCCTAGGGAACGTTTGCCTACAAGGTGCTTCCCTTTGGTTTATGTAACACACCAGCAACGTTTCAAAGAGCTATAATTGGAATATTCTTTGAATTAGTCAATCAAAGTATGGAAATATTTATGGACGATTTTACTCCCTATGGCCAGGACTTTGAGGAAGCACTAGAAAATTTAAAGAAGGTTTTAATCCACTGTGAACAGACTCAGCTCTCATTAAGCACCGAAAAGTGCCATATGATGATGAGTGAGGGGGTAGTATTGGGGCATTTCATCTCTGCCAATGGCATCCAGGTAGACCCCTCAATAATCAAAGTGATAAAATATATACCTACCCCTTCAACTCAGAAAGAGGTGCGAAGTTTTCTGGGACATGCTGGATATTATCAAAGGTTTATAGAAAACTTCTCCAAACTGGCTTCTCCTTTGTTCTCTCTGTTAATGAAGGATGCACAGTTTGTGTGGAGTAAGGCATGCCAGATAGCATTTAACGAGCTTAAGGAGAGGATGTCCATAGCTCCTATCTTAAGGGGACCTAATTGGACCCTACCGTTCCATATTTCTTCAGATGCCTCTGATACCACCATTGGGGCAATATTAGGATAGCAGGATGGTCAAGTACCTTATGCCATCTACTATGTTAGTAAAAACTTAGCCCTTGCTAAACTTAATTATACTGTTACTGAAAAATAATTCCTAGCTATTGTTTACTCTACTAATAAATTTTGACATTACATTACTGGGTATCCTACATTTGTGCACACTGATCACTCTGCCATTAAATATTTAATGAACAAACCTATCACCAATGCCAGAGTGACTAGGTGGCTCTTTTTATTGTAGGAATTTGATATTACCATTATAGATAAACCTCGAAAAGAAAATGTCATTGCTGATTTTTTATCCTGTCTTACTAATAGTAATGATAGTTTGTGTGTTGAGGACTCTTTTCTAGATGAACATCTATTCGCACTTTCAGCTCACTCTCCTTGCTATGCAGACGTCGCTAATTATTTGGTTGCAGGAAAGCTCCCACCACATATGTCAAAACGAGAAAAGAAAAAAAATCATTCAGCAGAGTGCCAGATATTGTTGGCTAAATGGTCATCTCTTCTACATAGGGCCTGATATTGAGATTAGGAGATGTGTAAGAGAAGATGAGATCTTTCATATACTGAAAGCCTGTCATGATGGACCTTGTGGGGGACACTTTGTAGATAAAAGAACAGGGCATAAAGCATTGCGGATGGGCTACTACTGGCCAACTCTTTTCAGGGACGCTAAAAGGTATGTTCAGTCCTGTGACAGCTGCCAAAGGATGGGCCAGCCTAATAAAATAGATCAAATGCCTCTACAACCTCAAGTAGTAGTTGAACCATTTGATAGATGGGAACTGCATTTTGTTGGCCCTATCAGCCCTCCTTCTAAATAGAAAGTTTACATCTTGGTTTGTACTGATTATATGACCAAGTGGGTAGAGGCTGTAGCTTTGGCTAAGGCTAACGACCAGGCGGTTATGGATTTCCTGTACAGTGAAATATTTACCTGCTTTGGCGTATCGAAGGAAATAGTTACCAATGGGGGACCGTAATTCATGTCACACCAATTTGAATCCTTGCTCCAGAAGTATCATGTGCAGCATTGGGTGGCTTCATCGTACCACCCCCAAGCTAATGGTCAGGTTGAGAGTACTAATAAGGTTATTAAATCCATCCTTACTAAAACAATTAAGAGCCATCGAAGGCATTGGGCTGATAGGCTTCCGGAAGCACTATGGGCATATCGTATGACTTGGCGCAACACCACAGGTTTCTCTCCCTATGATTTAGTGTATGGGAAGAGTGCCATCTTTCCAATTGAGTTTGAGATCAAAACCCTGAAGACAGCCACCGAATTGAATGTGGATGTAATAGAGGCCCAGAAGAGAAGATTGAATCAATTAAATGAATTAAATGAGAAATGGTTAGTTGCAGTGGACCAGACTAAGTTGCTTCAGCAACAGAGATCCAATTGGCATGACCGATTTATTAAAAAGAAAATATTCTGTGAAGGAGACTGGGCGTTACTATATGACTCCAAGTTCAAAAAGGATTTTAAAGGCAAATTATGTACAAGGTGGCTAGGTCCTTACTTAGTCGACAGGGTATTTGACAACGACACTATCCATCTGGTGACCATTGATGAAAACCATGTACCATTATTTGCTAATGGCCACATGCTGTGACTATATCGTAATCCTATTTCGAAAGATGCATTCATTTCACAAATTGCCACCGATCTAGATTATCAGCTGGCATTAGGGCAGGAACGTCTCTCTGCCTTTGCCAATCCTCAAACTGTAATTCGCGTTTGAATCACTGTACATAAATAATGTCTTTTTTCTCTGCTGCATTTTATGTTGTTTTTTTCCCTTTTGCATTTGATCTTCTCATTTGTTGTTATTTTTCAAAAAATTTGCAGGGAAGTGCCAGGAGAATGACCGGATTGGGCCTGTCGAACATAGTCGTTTTCCTACGCCTTCCTGTGCTGCATTTCCTTTTGCTTAAAATAAATTTCCAGCCGACCGTAAAACTCATTTCCTGGCAGCTGCGACATATTTCCCAGTGGCTGCGACGTCTTTCCCGGCGGCTGCAACATCATTCCCGGCGGCCGTAAACCTTTTTCCCGGCAGCCGTGAACCATTTCCCGGCAGCTGTGACATATTTCCCGACAGCTGCAACATCTTTCCCGGCGGCTGTAAACATTTTTCCTGGTGGCCACGACCTTTTCCCTATGACCAAAAAATCCTTTTTCTGGCAGCCATGAACCATTTCTCTGTGGCTACGACGTATTTGCTGGCGGCTACAACATATTTTCCAGTGGTTGTAAAAACTTTTCCCAGCAGCTGTGATTTTTCTCGATGCCGCAAATCCTTTTCCCGGCGGCCGTCAATCTTTCCTGGTGGCTGCAACATCTTTTTCAGCCGTGATATCATTCCTGGTAGCTACAATTCCACTTCATTTGGCAGATGTCTTCAGCGTTAAAGGCCGTCTTTTGAAAACTTGCACTGGTAAATCCTATATTAACAAAAAAATTGCTTCAACTTGCTAGATATGGCTCTGATTCATCCCACTCATGGCGGCGAACTTGGCCACATGACGACCGCTTTGTTCATAATTTCGACCCTGGCGATGAGATGGTTTGTGTTTAACCGATGGACGGAATTATTGCATTATCCTCGTCATCATGATCAATTTAATGACAGGGCATGAGTTCGGCTTCATAATGTCAACAACTGCATGTTCCACCATTCTCCGCAGGATATCTCACGCACAGTCTCACGATGTATGGCTTTGATTTATCACGTGATTAAGTATTGATAAGATTTAACGATGTGAGTCGTACCTTTATTCGTATCACCATTATGGCCTAATTAACTCCTTCCCTTGTGCAATGTAAAAACTAATGATCGCCACCTTTCCAAATTTGCCCATTTACTCAACATATTCCCTCAGCGATTCATGCATCCTCTGCGCTGCAATCTCCATTCTTGGATTTTATAATATGCAAAGTAGCAATATCAATCTATAGCCAGGACTATGGGGATTCTAGCTCACCATTAACCTTTGGATACACAGGAACTTAGGAAAAATACCGCAGTTCTTGCCATCTTTCAAGCCGCCGGCTGGTTCAAATTTTTTGAGCAACTGGATGGCTTTAATTGGGAAGCAGCCTTGCAATTTGCCTTAAAACTCATAGAAACTCACTCCGAGGTGTGAGGGTTGCACATATAAGTCTCCAAAGCCATTATATATGAGGTTACTGCTATACCACAGGTGGCAAAGGTGTGGTTTGGACGACGGGTCCCCACGACAACAACACGGGAAGCATTTTTACAAGAAGGGGAGCAAGTTCAATCATCCAAAAGAGAGATTGCATTGCACTCATTGCCGCGGCCATGGGATCAGGTTTCTGTCTTTCTGAAGAAGTACATCACTTGTGAACGTAGGTACCAAACTGTTTATAATTCTAAACTACCTTTACTTTCCCATCTCCACCATGGAACTTTATTAAGCATTCCATACTATTTGCTTCATGACTTGCGTCATATGGCGGCATTCGTCCAAGCCACTAAACATCCATTTGCCTCCCTGACCCACCATGGTCTCATCAAATTAATAATTTTAAGAACCCTTGCTCAGCATAATATAACTTGGGAGCAATTCACAGCTCGAGCTCAGGAACCCGCTCCGTTGCTGGGTGTCCAGATAGAACAAGAACAGGTTCAACCACAGCAGGAGGACCGGAGTTCCTCCAATATAGTTGGGGGGGGGGGTGATGAAACTATATCAGAAGAAGAGCAACCGGAGGCACAGGCAGAGGAATTGGAGGATGATGTACATAAAAACCTTATGGAAAACCTAGACAACAGGGCAGCTCTGCTAGCAGAAGGTGAAACTGGAGGAGCACTAAATGCTGCGATAGTTGAACCTGAAGGTGACAGAGATAGGGAAATAAAATAAAATATTGAGCCAGTAACCACTGAATCCTCACTTGAGTGGGAAGGAGAAAATTTAATTAAGGAAGAACAGCCTGAGGAGCAAGAAAATATTCCTTCGACCTCAGCTGTGAGGCCCAATATCCCAGCTCCATAAAAGAAAACACCACAAAGAAGAAAGAAAAGATCAATCAATGAACTTAACATAACCTCACCAATCAAAAGAAAAATAACTAAATCAGCTACAACAGCAGAGGCAGCTAGAAAAACATGGGCAACCCTAGAAGCACAGGTTGAGTTCCCAATCCTTGTACCGAGGCCGATGGATGCTCCACAAGGGCCAGTTGAGGAAGAACCCAACATTGAAGGACTTCTGAATGAGAACACACTATTAAAAGAGGAGGTCCAAGTACTTCAAAGGGAATTGGAGAGATGGAAGGAAACCTGTAGAAAATTAGGTGAAAGGAAAATGTATACATTAGTGGAGGCTGCAGACCAGTTGGAGGGATCAAACCCTACCAAGCCTGGCAAGGAAGATGAGCAACTGCTCTGTCCCACCTGTGGGGAAATCTTCAAGGAGGTAGGCCACAAGATTATAATTCACACCTGTACAACACAGCAGTCCAAAGCCACAATAGAAGAAGATGTGGAAAAATAAGATGCTTCCACACAAGAACCAGCATCTTTATCCATCCTTGCTGAATTTTCCACCAATTCTGTGATAGAGGAGCAAAAGGATGAAATCATGCATGATGTCGAGGAAAAAGATTGCACTATAACCCCAGAATGCTCCCATGACATAGAGATTGTAGAAGCTGAGCCGTAAGGGCAGGACATTGATGAACTAGAACAGGTGGCTGCAACACAAGAACCAGCAAACCTAAATATACTTGTCCAATCGGTCGAGCAAGTGGAAGAAGAACCTGGGATGGAGGACACTCTGGAACCTAATGAAGAGCTTTGCACTATAACCCCAGAATGTTCCCATGATACAGAGCTCATAGGAGAAACCCTAAACCAGCAGTAGACCAGAACATCAAGCTTATCGCTGCTAAGCAAAAAGAGCTAGAACCAAGAGTCAACATTGTGACTCGCAGTGGTGCTTCTAGTAATCCGACATCGTAGGATGCAGAAAAGAACACAGGTATAGAGTGGGTGTGCAAAGCCACTACTAAATTAACACCACTTGACCTACATAAGAACAAAGAAACACTCCAGGAAGCTCAACCTTTCTTTGATGACCCTACATCATCAGGATCACAGGTACTACCGTGCAGGGGTGTATCACAGCAACAAACACATTGTGGCGTTAGACCTGTGCCGACATCGCAGGCTACCACATCAGGAAGATGCGAAGAGGATGAGTTGACAGGAAGTGTACAATCCTTCTTATGGAGTTGCTTCAAACTTGTTAGAAATGAGAAATCCATCGGAGAGCTTCAGCGCCTCATAGATCAGTGTCAGCCATCTTCTTCAGTGAGCAGTGCGCAGCATGCTGTTCATAATATTATGGGACATACCAGAACAGGAAGAGAGATGAGACTCACAACACAAGTTGGAGAATTTGAAATGGATGAGGTAATCCTAGACTTAGAATCAGAGGTAAATGTTTTGGCTATGCAGACATGGGAACAGATGGGTAGCCCTAAGTTAGCCAGATCAACTATCCATTTGTGACTAGCCAATCAGCAGTGGGTATCGCCACTGGGTTGATTACCGCAGGTACCAGTTGATATTGACGGAGTCTGCAGCTTTGCAGACTTTGAAGTTATAGAGATCATTGGCGATAGTAGACCATATCCAACTCTACTAGGTATTGATTGGGTAATCGATAACATGGCTATTATTGATTTAAAGAAAAGACAAATGACCTTCGAGGATAGTCAGATCCGGGTCATCGTACCCTTGGATCTTTTTCAGGGTCCCAGGTATATTGAACCTATCCAAGCAGAGGAAGAGGTGTCCAACATGGAAATCCTATATCAGATGACAGCTAATCAAAGTGATTACATCAATCCGACCGCAGAAGGAAACATCAGTTGGCGATGCGACATCTCATGCACATCAGATTCAGAGGTTGGTCTAGAAAACTGGCAGGGCAGACTTCATTAAGTCTCGGCACGCAAATGTACGTTTATGACTAAGTCACTACAATGGATTGGCGCAGACATTATTGATATTCCCTCATTTCATGGCTTAGACGACGTCAATGACTTCTTAGAACAGTTTGAGCAGGAAATTCCTCAGGAGCAAAGGTTGACAACTATGAACCTTGCAGTAAAAGCCACACCTACAAGATGGTGGCATGCACATAAAGAACATATCGCATCATGGGATGACTTGAAAAGATTGATGGCGTTCAGGTTCTCTAATGACAAGGAACCCTTACAAAAGAAAAATATAGGAGAAAGTGACCCCAGGTCACATATTCAGATGTGTGAACAGAATTGGTCAGAAATTCCAGAGGATGAATGGGTTCACCTATTCATTCACACTTTAGACACAGTTCCAAGGAACTGGTACATTGAAACCGAGTTGCGCAGAGGAACCATCACATGGCCACTTATTATAGACAACTTTTTACTCAATTTCACTTTTGAATCTGAGTATCCAAGTATTGATCATGCCCTGGACGTTATAAAAACTAAGATATTTGATGACTGTACCCAATCAGTGTCAGCTCAGTCTGATTGGGCTATCCAGTTGCAACATGCAGTAGAGTGCTACAACTTCATAGCAGAGCGAGATGACGAGGATGAGAATCCTCGTAGCATCAACATTCTAGAGTTAGAAGGGACTCAAGAAGTTGATGGACCAAAAATCAAGATCCCAGCTATCACAGAACCTATCAAGATTAAAAAGATCAATATTGGCATAGAAATAGAACCTAAGTTTGCCTCTACTGGAGACTATTAGGATGATGAAATAGTAGGACACATTGCAGATATTTTACATGACTATCAGGACCTTTTTCCCACTAAGTTCAGAGAGATGAAGGGAATAGTAAGAGATCTGGGAGTAATGCAAATCCCATTGAAAGAGGATGCTAGGCCAGTTAAGCAGCGTCCATACAAATTGAATCCTCGCTATAAAGAAAAATTTAAGGATGAGATTGATAAGATGCTAGTAGCAAGAATCATTGAGCTAGTAGAAGAAAGCGAATGGGTTAGTCCCATGGTTGTGCAAGAAAAGAAAACTAAAGGAGAAATTAGGATTTGTGTTGATTTGTGCAAACTCAACGATGCATCGCTTCATGACCCATTTTCGACACCATTTACTGATGAAGTTTTAGACAACGTGGGAGGACAAGAGGTATACTACTTCACTGATGGGTTTTTAGGCTATCACCAGATTAGAATCCATCCAGAGGATCGACATAATACCACCTTTGCGACATAATGGGATCATCCCAGTATACGGTAATGCCCTTTGGTCTTAAAAATGCACCAGCTATCTTTTCTAGAGTAGTAGTTGCTGTACTCAAGGAATACATCCATAAGTTCTTAGAAGTCTATTTTGTTGATTGGACTGTATTTGGATTAATCAACAAGCATATAGGAGATCTAAGGCTCATGTTAGAGAAATGTAGGCAATATAATATTTCTCTTAACTTGAAGAAATGTATATTCTGTGCACCATTTGGTATTTTGTTGGGTCACATTATTTGCAGACAAGGCTTGATGGTATATCCCGCAAAGATTTCCATCATTGTACATCTCCCAGCACTCAACTTAGTCAAGCAGTTGAGGACAGTACTTGGTCATACCGGGTACTATAGAAAATTCATCAAGGGTTATGCAAAAATCACAGCACCTATGGAAAAGTTGTTAAAGAAAGACATGAAATTCCTATGGAATGAGGAATGCCAGGAAATCTTAGACACACTTAAAGAGAAGATGGTTACAGCACCCATCTTATTATTCCCAGATTGGAACAAGCCATTTCATGTTCATGTCTGTTAGAATAATCCGTCAGGATTATTGTAAATAAATAAAAAATAGGAATATGAATAGATAGGAAGCCAAACCGGCTGAGCGGAAGGTGAAACCCAACCGCCATGAGATTTGTATAAGTATAGGATTTTGCATTGGAATAGTTAATTAATCGGGTGTTATTACCAACAAGTGGTATCAGAGCCTGGCTGCCTGCCTGCCGTAACTCCTGCCTACTGCATTTCAGCCTTGGCATTCTGCCTGCCAGTCTGCTCCTTCACGCTGCCTGCCCATCGCCAGTCTGCCCCTGCACGCATTCATTATGTGCGTTTATTTTCTACCTGAGTCTATTCTCTGCTAGAACATTATTATACCTAACCCTAATTCCTAATTGCACTCCTCGGCCGTTGTGACAGTATTTCTCCAACGAGTTCCTGGCCTCGACTCTCTTCTAGTCTTTGCTGAACTCGTCAAGGTGAGATATTGCCCGTAGGGAATCCAAAAACCCTAATTTCCATGCCATGTCAAGCCGGATACATTTCCATCTTGTTTCTGCGACCTGTGATTGTCTGCGAGGAGAGACAGCTGCTAGTATTATGTGCTATTCTGGAGATTTCCTTGAAGTCTGAAGGTGTTGTGGAATAGTGTTCCTTTCCTCGAACCAGTCGTAGCAGCATGCCGAAGTTACCATTTAGTAGATAGCTGCGCCTATTTTGGAATGTCACGAACCCTAGATCAACGTTTCTGGTTATAAACATTTACGATATTTAGTTTCTTGAACATCAAGTGATTGCATACTGTCGATAATATACTAGTGATCGATAATATACTGGTGATTGCATATATATACTGCGTTGATGAGCCTGTGACCCGATGATAATATACTGCGTTTTACATACTGCGTGGAGATGTGAAGATTGCTGCGTGAATATGCGAAGGCTGAGCGTGGAGCCTGCATCTTTTTTGTGCTACGACCTACCTGGAGGAGACTGCATGGAGGAGACCAGCATGAAGCTTGTATTGAAGACTGCATTGATAGACTGCGTGGAGAACCTGAAGAATGCAAAATCCTATACTTATACAATCTTTGCTGGGATGCTGATGCACTGTGGAAAGTTGTGTATTGGAGCTGCTGCTGTAGGGTGCATGGAGCTGCCTGCCTGCTGAATTGTGAGAGCTGCCTGATTACTATGCTGCATTGAAGACTCTCACGAGCTAGAGGAGAAGATTAACTGGGTGAAGACCAGTGTGAAGAGACCACCTTAAAGATTGGCTGCATTGAAAGCTGTGTTGAAGGTTGCGTTAGAGTTTAAAAATGCAGTAATATCTACATGCCAGTTTCCTTCTTCACTTGCGTGGAGACTGATTGAAGAGCTTCCTGCTGCTGCGTGGAGAAGAGCTGCCTGCCTGGAAGATGACAAGAATGTGATATATTGTATGCTGCGTCCTTTTAAGACCAATCTCAGAGACTGAATACTAAGACTGATATATTGCATTGAGATACTAAATCCGATATATTGCTAGTGACTGCTAGTGACTGATATATTCTGCATTAAAGAAGCCTGTGTATGACTGATATATTTTGTATAGACTGATATATATGCTATAAAATTGCATTGTATTCACCTTGGCAGAGACTGTAGACCTGCAAGGCTATTATTTTTTCCTATTTCTCTTTGTCTTATCAAGTTCATTATTGTAAATTACTCTAAGAGTTGTAAAGATGCACTCTTTGGCATCTAGTATTGGTGTCGCCATAGCTGGCAAAGACCAATCCAAAGACCCTTCCAAGGGAGACTGCAGCAAGAGAGGCAGAGGGGGCAGAAACAACTCCAGAAAAAGATCAAAGTACAAGCGTTGTGGAAAGACTGGGCATACATCAGATCAATGTTG
>LPNX011000731.1:428103-442514 GCA_001517045.1 Pseudotsuga menziesii | reverse complement strand
CCAATTGGTTGCAAGTGGGTGTACAAGAACAAATACAAATCAGATGGATCACTTGACAAGCACAAAGCGAGGCTTGTAGCAAAAGGCTATGCACAGAAAGAAGGAATTCACTATAAAGAAAACTTTTTCTCCTATAGCAAAATGGGCTACCATCCATACCTTACTCTCTTTGGCTGCTTAGAAAGGGTGGAAAGTTCATCAAATGGATGTGAAGACTGCTTTATTGAATGGAGACTTGAAAGAGAATGTCTTCATGTCTCGGCCAGAAGGCTTTGTTGTGAAAGGAAAAGAACAAAAGGTATGCAAGCTTGTCAAATCCTTGTATGGCCTAAAACAAGCGCCTCGCGCATGGTATGAAAAGTTAACCGAGCATCTTTTGAAGTTAAATTTCAAGCATTTTGATCTTGATGATGAAATGTTGTTTATAAAGAAAGTTGGAAGATCTGTTGTGTATCTTGTGGTGTATGTAGATGATCTTTTGATGACAGGGAACAATGAGAGCTATATATCATCTATAAAGAAAGATTTGAAAAAGATCTTTGAAATGACAGATATGGGACATCTCCACTATTACTTAGGAATTGAAGTCACTCAACATCCTAAGTACATATTCCTATCTCAGAAAAAATATGTTGGAGAACTACTAAACAAATTTTGCATAACAGATTGCAATCCTATATCTACTCCAATGGAACAGAAAATGAAGCTCACATCAAGCGAAGGAAAAGAATTTGAAGATGCGACCAAGTATCGACAACTTGTAGGAAGTCTTATCTACCTCACAACAACTAGACCAGATATTTCTTATGTTGTTGGCATACTTTCAAGGTTCATGCATAAACCTTGTGAAGGACACTGGTCAGCTGCAAAGAGGGTTCTAAGATACTTGAAGGGGACTCAAGACGTGGGACTCAAGTACTCTAAAGTGGATGAATTCAAACTTATTGGGTACTCAGACTCATAATTTGATGGCGATAAGGAGACAGGAGTATCAACTTCTGGATACACTATGAGTCTTGGATCAGTAGCTGTTTCATGGAGATCTCGCAAACAGTCAGTTCCAGCAGATTCAACAACAGAAGCAGAATATGTGGCTGCAGCTGAAGCAACGAAAGAAATAGTATGGCTCAGGAAGATACTTGAATATTTGCAAGAAAAACAAGAGAACTCCACTCCATTGTTGGTCGACAATACTTCTGCAATCAAGCTGGCAAAGAATCCTAGATTCCATGATCGAACCAAACACATCAACACAAAGTATCATTTGATTCGACATCATGTAGAGGCCAAGACAGTCCATCTTCGACATTGTTCCACAAATGATCAAGTTGCAGACATCTTCACCAAAGCACTTGGATGAGAAAATTTTGAAAGATTCAGAAACATGCTCGGACTTACGACCACCCCTTCGGATTAAGAGGGGGATTGCTAGAATAATCCGTCAGGATTATTGTAAATAAATAAAAAATAGGAATATGAATAGATAGGAAGCCAAACCAACTGAGCGGAAGGTGAAACCCAACCACCATGAGATTTGTATAAGTATAGGCTTTTGCATTGGAATAGTTAATTAATCAGGAGTTATTACCAACAATGTCGATGCATCTGGCATCGGACTGGGCATTGTATTAATGCAGCCAGGAGAAGGGGGTATCGATCATCTGATCACGTATTCCAACAGAAAGATATCTATATCAGAAAATAACTACACCACTACATAATGATAAGGATTAGCTATGGTGTATGCTCTACAGAAGTTCAGACACTACCTGTTGGGTGCCCCATTCAAGATGTTCACTGACAATTCTACTTTAAAGTACTTGGTCAATAAGCCAATGTTAGGGGGAAGGATCTGTAGATGGTTATTTCTATTTCAGGAGTGTGATTTTGAAGTCATTGTAAAACCAGGAAGATTAAATGTCAGACCTCATCATCTATCACGAATAGATTCAGGAGAAGAACCAAGTTGTTGAGCCTAGAATTGGCCCTTTTTAACCATCTTTAATTACCTTTTCTTCCCCTGTCTTATACCATTTCATCATGCTAATCAGACATGTTGTCCCCACTTTATTTCCCAAACTACTAAGGTAAGTCTGATCATTGCTTTATCTTATTAATGCTTATGATTGTGATAATTAAGGCTATGTATCTCTCAATTGTGATAACATGTTATGATTTATGAAGGTAGTTTGAGATAAGTGGACTGCAGGAAGATAGTGCTGAACAAGTCCTGAAAGGAGAGATAATCGCCGCTCAAGATGATCCCCCGATAATCAATTAAGGCACGTGGTTCTAATGTAACATCTTAGACAGAGCTATGACAAGGGCAGCCATAATAGAATGCGCTACAATTGGAGATCTTTAGTACATGGCTGTGCGAGTATGATTGCGGTCAGATGAGATTGCTACTCTTGGGTCAATTAACAGCTCTTCCATAGTTTCCATGTCTTTACCATGCCACTTTTGTAACAACTACTGTTGTTTAGGGTGCCTGAAGATCATAGATCTTCATGGCTTCCCTTTGTAATAGGATCGGATGTTATAATCTGTATGTATAAATATGGGAACCAGTCTTGACCCAGGGGGTGGGAAAAGAGATAATTCATTCATTGTATTAGCAGTGGAAGCAACCTATGTAATCTTTCTTTCTTTAATATAAGGAGTTACCTCTCATTTAAGGGAGTTGCATGTTGTTCAGACAACATCTCTATGTGAAGGATGGTCCCGCGTTCCACAGAGATTGCTGAGTTAATTTAGGACTTTTTAATTTTACTATTGTGTAATGTTTTGTTCATACTATTTCCTTTGTACGTAGTTGTAGTAGTGTCGATTTACAGTATATTTGTGATTGCATTTTCTTAAGATTGGTAAGTGGCACAGAGTGACAGTTGACTGGGTAGATAACTTTCTTTATGCAATTCATGTGGTTGTTGTACACAACTGTGTTCATCCTATAGTTTTAAGTTGTTATCCCACGAATCCTTGCAATTTATCTTTCCTGTTATGATTGTTGATTTTCATTTCTGCAATTCCATTCCTTAGAGTAGCTGAACTCAATCCTTTGCAATTGAATTCCTAGATTAATATTTGATTTATGTTTATGGCTTTCAAAAGTAATCACATTGAATAGGCAATTTACTTGTTCTAGGATGTGAATAGGATTTTCTTTTTAATTGCAATTGTTGTTTGAATCTTATATCATTTTTTTTCCTTGTTACATGGTAGAAGGTAATTGAAATTGTAGTATCTAGATGATGAATGGGATTCCACAGATTCTTGGGATGGGCATAGTTGTTAGAGGATAAGAGTGTTCAATTACAGTGGTTGTGTGTTTAAGAATATACTGTGCATTTATCCTTTGAAATAAAATACTTTCTTGTGTTGACAATAAATCTCATATGCTCTGTATGTTGGTAATAATCTACCTGCATATTGGGTGCTCGACATTTTGGAACCATTGCTGGGGAAGGATAAAATTAAACATTATCATTAGTTGCATCTGGTAATTATTTCTAGCCAGTATTTTCCATTCTTTTTGATGAAATTATTTGGGTTGCATGAATAAGAGGAGGGTAAAACACGATCACCTCCCAACTCCCAAAACCCCACAAGATACTAACAGTGCAGGTGGCTTGGGTCACGGTCAAGGAACACCATTGGGCAGAAGGACATTTATCGACAATCTTGTTGATAGAACTGATTCATATACCAGGGCTCGCTAGCAAAAAACTCCTATCAAAAGAAACACTGCCGATCCCAGGGCGCCAGTGTTAGGGTCCACGGTGGAGAATACACAAGCAGGCGCAACTTCCTCGAATATACCTACAGAGAAGGACACAAATGTTACAACTAGACCCGCTGGTAGAGGTCCAACCTACCACATTTTCGAGAAAGTTGTAACTGAAGAAGAGTGGACGTAGTTCCACCATAAGTTTGCTGATCAGTGGAAAAACAAGGAAAAGAACGAGGAACAAAATAAGGACAAAGAAAAGAACGTAGGAACGAACGAAGAGGAGAGAACAAAAGAGGAGAAAACAGAAGAGGAGATGAGTAACAGACACGAGTCTGACAAGGAAGAGGGAATTGGGGAAAACTATCATCATGAAAATCACTCCCTGCTTGAAGGAACGATGGCTACACTGCAATTCCCAATTCAACAGCCAGCAGGGGCAGCCCCTATGAGAAATATCTCACCATTGGTGTTGCCTCACTTCCACGAAAAGGCAGCAGAAGATCCAGATGAATTTATTTTTGAATTCAATATTCTCTGCCGCAGCTATGATTACCTCACTAATGCACAAAAGCTAAAACTTTTCCCTGCCACCCTGAAGGACAACGCACTACGCTGGTTCATGAGCCTTGGGGGAGGAACTGTTGCTAATTGGGATAAAATGAAACAGGTGTTCCTGGAGAAATATCAGGAATATTGGAACACCAAGGACAAAAGAGAGGAATTGTTTAAAATGGTGCAGAAGGAAGACGAGAGTTTGGAGGATTTTGTGGAAAGGCTGCTGTACAATGTGCAATGAGCTAGGTAGACGAACATGGGGCTAGACGTGCTCAAGATAATTTTGCTTCCTAGGATCAGTGATGATTTCCTAGACATGTTAAATATGCTAGGAAAGGGATATATATCCAAAGAACCTTTTGGAAATATTATGGAATTATGTAAGAGATACTCCAGGGGCTCTTCCAGGAACAATAAGCGAGACAAACGGGATAAGCTAGAACGTGATGTCTTTGACAGAACTCAGAAGTCATCCAATGGAGGAGCTACCCATGCAGAGATAGGAAATCTCCTTGAAAATTTTAAGACAAAAATGATGAGCTCCATCTCCTCGGAGATCGATGTCCTAAAGGCAAAACAAAAACAGGCTGTGTAGGATCCCACACTAGGTGTGTTCTGCCCCCGATGTAGAAAGAATCATCCGCTGAGAGAATGCCCACTTGATAAAGTAGAAGTATGTCAGCTATGTGAGCTGAATCATGACATGAAATAATGTCCCTCACTTCCCCAAGTGAAGGCTCTTCTGCAGGAATCAAATCCAGAAGTGGAATTGGCCTATTTCATTGCACAGAAGAAACCTTGGCAGCCTCGAAATCAAGGTATGCCTCTAGACTCGTTTCGATTTTTGAATAATATGGGAAGTTGGAATAATAACATGCAAAATGTGAATACACAAATCCCTTCAAATTATGCTCAGTGGAATCCCTCCCAACCTGCAATGCAAAGTTTTAACTCAGGGAGTCCTTGGACAGAGCCACCACACCAACCTACATCGTGGTCTCCTGGATGGAGGAATTTCCATCCCAGGAACCAGTTTCCTCAACCACCTCCACCTCAATAGTCACCATATTCTCCTCAATAACTTCAATTCCCTCAATATCCTCAATACCCACCTCAGCAGTCGCAGCTACAGCTACAAAATAATTATGTCCCTAATATACCAATACGACCCGAGCTACCTGCCCAACCTAATCCTAGCCCAAATAATAAAACAGTCCATCAATTGGAGACTGTCAACATGCCAACCTACTCTCTTTCCCCTGTACCTTGTAATGATATTAGTTTACGATCTGGGAAAATAGTAGAACCTGTAATTACAGAAGATGCTCCACCTTCTATGCATAAAGAAGAAAGGAGTTCACAGCATCCATCCGACACAGTTCCTATCATTGAAGATGCTGAGCATGGAACGGCTGAAACATCAAATGATGGTTCTGACAATACGCAGCCTACCCAGCTAATAAGGAAACCACCATATCCTGAGAGATTAATGCTACCAAGAATAGGGGGACAACCTTAGTTTAACCTCCTAGGAGAGTTAAGGAACCTTTATGTCAAAATCCCCCTTCTTCAAGCTCTTCAAGACATGCCTATTTATGCTAGAACCATTCGGGACCTATGGACTAAGAAACTAGGAAGGAAACCCAGAGATCCTCCCACTGTTCACATTATAGGGAATTTGTCTACCTTGATTACTAGAAAGACCCCTGTGACAAAGGATGATGACCCTGTAAATCCTACTGTCACTGTACAGGTAGGACAGACACAGATACCCAACGTGCTAGTAGATTTAGAAGCAGTGATCAATGTCATAACAATGGAGACTGTAAAGAAGCTTGGGCTCACTAATCTTAGACTGACCCCTACTATTTTAGAATTGGTGGTTAGATCCACCATTAGACCTGAAGGGATTCTGGATGACCTTGTCATCTCAGTAGATTCATGGGAGTACCCTGCTGACTTTTTGGTATTACAACCAAAATCGCAGCTGGGGGGACACCCATTGATCCTAGGGAAGCCTTGGTTGGCCACAGCTGATGCTTACATCAGCTATCGATCAGGGTCCATGACTATATCTGATGGTATGGAGACTAAAAGCCTCACCCTGTATCCTCCAGCTCGGCCAAGTCTAGAGGCTGAAACCTCCCTTTGGATAGAGCAGGAGGAGGAGGAGGACGTTCAGCCACTATTAACTATAGGGAAGGCCTTAAATTTTAAAAATGAATAGAAGATGATACTATTAGTAATTTTATTAGTGAACCTACTTCAGTGGATAGAGAGGTCTATCAAATCCTGAACATTACCCTGGGCAAGGAAGAACAAAAAAATATTATGGAAGAAGCACTAGTAGGTGACACAAACATAATCCCAGTTTTGAAAAATTCAAAAAGTATTCCTATTGAGGTAGATCACGGAAGGACTCTGAATATCAATCCTAGCCTGTCCTCAGAGGAACAAAAACCCCTAATCAACCTTTTGAAAGAACACAAGGGGGTGCTCACCTGGGAGTATACAGACATGAGGGGTATTCCCTCTAATCTGTGCACCCATCATATTTATATTAAAAGTGACTCCCGGCCTATGTGTCAACCCCAACAATGCATGAACCCCAACCTGAGGGATATAGTGAAGGAGGAAATCTAGAAACTCTTAGAGGAAGGATTCATATATCCTATTTCTGATAGCGAGTGGGTTTCCCCACTTGTAATTGTGCCTAAGAAAAATGGTAAATGGAGGGTCTGTGTTGATTATAGGGAGCTGAACAAAGCCACACAAAAGGACCACTTCCCTTTTCCCTTTATTGACTAAGTACTCGATACCTTATCAGGGAAGAAGTTCTTCTCCTTCCTAGATGGGTTTAGCAGGTACAGCCAGATTTAGATTGCTCTGAAATATCAAGATAAGACCATCTTCACTTGTCCCTGGGGAACATTTTCCTACAGGGTGCTTCCCTTTGGTTTATGTAACGCACTGGCAACATTTCAAAGAGCTGTAATTGGCATATTCTCTGAATTATTCAATCATGGTATGGAAATATTTATGGATGATTTTACTCCCTATGGCCGGGACTTTGAGGATGCACTAGAAAATTTAAAGAATGCTTTAATCCGCTGTGAATAGACTTAGCTCTCATTAAGCACCGAAAAGTGCCATATGATGATGAGTGAGGGGGTAGTATTGGGGCATTTCATTTCTGCCAATGGCATCTAGGTAAACCCCTCAAAAATCAAAGTTATAAAATATATACCTACCCCTTCAACTCAGAAAGAGGTGTGAAGTTTTCTGGGACATGCTGGATATTATCAAAGGTTTATAGAAAACGTCTCCAAACTGGCTTCTCCTTTGTTCTCTCAGTTAATGAAGGATGCAAAATTTGTGTGGAGTAAGGCATGCCAGACAGCATTTAATGAGCTTAAGGAGAGGATGTCCATAGCTCCTATCTTAAGGGGACATAATTGGACCCTACCCTTCCATATTTCTTCAGATGCCTCTGATACCGCCATTGGGGTGGTATTAGGACAGCAGGATGGTCAAGTACCTTATGCCATCTACTATGTTAGTAAAAACTTAGCCCCTGCTGAAATTAATTATACTTTTACTGAAAAATAATTCCTAGCTATTGTTTACTCTATTAATAAATTTCGACATTACATTACTGGGTATCCTACATTTGTGCACACTGATCACTTTTCCATTAAATATTTAATGAACAAACCTATCACCAATGCCAGAGTGACTAGGTGGCTCTTGTTATTGTAGGAATTTGATATTACCATTATAGATAAACCTGGAAAAGAAAATGTCATTGCTGATTTTTTATCCCGTCTTACTAATAGTAATGATAGTTTGCCTGTTGAGGACTCTTTTCCAGATGAACATCTATTCACACTTTCAGCTCACTCTCCCTGGTATGCAGACGTCACTAATTATTTGGTTGCAGGAAATCTCCCACCACATATGTCAAAACGAGAAAAGAAAAAAATCATTTAGCAGAGTGCCGGATATTGTTGGCTAAATGGTCATCTCTTCTACACAGGGCATGATCTTGAGATTAGGAGATGTGTAAGAGAAGATGAGATATTTCATATACTGAAATCCTGTCATGATGGACCTTGTGGGGGACACTTTGCAGATAAAAGAACAGGGCATAAAGCATTGTGGATGGGCTACTACTGGCCGACTCTTTTTAGGGATGCTAAAAGGTATGTTCAGTCCTATGATAGACGCCAAAGGATGGGCCAGCCTAATAAAATAGATCAGATTCCTCTACAACCTCAAGTAGTAGTTGAACCATTTAATAGATGGGCACTGGATTTTGTTGGCCCTATCAGCCCTCCTTCCAGACATGAAGTTTACATCTTGGTTTGTACTGATTATATGACCGAGTGGGTAGAGGCTGTAGCTTTGGCTAAGGCTAATGACTAGGCGGTGATGGATTTCCTGTACAGTGAAATCTTTACCCACTTTGGGGTACCAAAGGAAGTAGTTACCGATGGGGGATCGCAATTCATGTCACACCAATTTGAATCCTTTCTCTGGAAGTATCATGTGCAGCATAGGGTGGCTTCACCGTACCACCCCCAAGCTAATGGTTAGCTGGAGAGTACTAATAAGGTTATTGAATCCATCCTTACTAAAATAGTTAAGAGCCATCAAATGGATTGGGCTGACAGGCTTCCGAAAGCACTGTGGGCATATCATCAACTTGGCGCAACACCACAGGTTTCTCTCCCTATGATTTAGTGTATGGGAAGAGTGCCATCTTTCCAATTTAGTTTGAGATCAAAACCCTAAAGACAACCACCAAATTGAATGTGGATGTAACAACGACCCAGAAGAGAAGATTGAATCAATTAAATGAATTAGACGAGAAATGGTTAGTTGCAGTGGACCAGAGTGCGTTGCTTCAGCAACAGAGATCCAATTGGCATGACCAATTTATTAAAAAGAAAATCTTCCATGAAGGAGACTGGGCATTACTATATGACTCCAGGTTCAAAAAGGATTTTAATTGCAAATTATGTACAAGGTGGCTAGGTCATTACTTAGTCGACAGGGTATTTGATAATGGCACTATCCGTCTGGTGACCATTGATGAAAACTACATACCATTATTTGCTAATGGCCATAGGCTACGACTGTATCGTAAGCCTATTTCAAAAGATGCATTCATTTGACAAATTGCCACCGATCCAGATTATCAGCTGGCATCAGGGAAGGAACGTCTCTCTGCCTTTGCCAATCCTTGAACTGTAATTCACGTTTGAATCATTGTACATAAATAATGTATTTTTTCTCTGCTGCATTTTATGTTGTTTTTTTCCATTTTGCATTTGATCTTCTCGTTTGTTGTTATTTTTAAAAAAAATTGCAGGGAAGCGCCAGGGGAATGACTGGATTGGGCCTGTCAAACATAGTCGTTTTCCTATGCCTTCCTGTGCTACATTTCCTTTTCCTTAAAATAAATTTCCAGCTAGCCGTAAAACTCATTTCTCGGTGGCTACGACATATTTCCCGGCGGATGCAACATCTTTCTCTGCGGCTGCAACATCTTTCTCGGTGGCCGTAAACCTTTTTCCCGGCAGCCGTGAACCATTTTTCGGTGGCTGTGACATATTTCCTGGCAGCCGCAACATATTTCCTGGTGGCCGTAAAACTTTTTCCTAGTAGCCGCGATGTTTTCCCTATGACCGAAAAATCCTTTTTCTGGCAGTCGTGAACCATTTCCCGATGGCTGCGACATATTTCCCGGTGGCTGCAACATATTTTTCGGTGGTTGTAAAAACTTTTCACAGCAGCCATGATTTTTCCTGATGCCACAAATCCTTTTCTCGACGGTCATGAATCTTTATTGGTGGCTGCAACATCTTTTTCGGCCACGATATCATTCCTGGCAGCTGCAATTCCGCTTCATTTGGAGGATGTCTTCAGCATTAAAGGCCATATTTTGAAAACTTGCACTGGTAACTCCTGTATTAACAGAAATATTGCTTCAACTTGCTAGATATGGCTCTGATTCATCCCACTGATGATGGTGAACTTGGCCACGCGACGACCACTTTGTTCATAATTTCGACCCTAGCGATGAGATGGTTTGTGTTTAACCAACGGACATAATTATTGCATTATCCTCGTCATCATGATCAATTTAATGACATCGCACGAGTTCGGCCTCGCAACGTCAACAACCGTACATTCCACCATTCTCCATAGGATATCTCATGCACAGTCTCATGAGGTATGGCTTTGATTTATCACGTGATTAAGTATTGATAATATTTAATGATGTCAATCATACCTTTATTCGTATCACCATTATGGACTAATTAACTCCTTCCCCCATGCGATGTAAAAACTAATAACCGCCACCTTCCCCAATTTGGAATAAAATTTTGAACGTTTTTCTGAGCTGAACTTTCCAAATTTGCCCATTTACTCAACATCTTTCCTCAGCGATTCATGCATCCTCTGCGCTGCAACCTCCATTCTTGGATTCTGTAATCTGCAAAGTAGCAATCTCAGTTTGCAGCCAGGACTATGGGGATTCCAACTCACCATGAACCTTTGGATACAAAGGAACTTAGGAAAAATCCCAGAGTTCTTGCCATCTTTCAAGCCGCTGGCTGGTTCAAATTTTTTGAGCGACTGGATGGTTTTAACCGGGAAACAACCTTGCAATTTTCCTTAAACCTCACAGAAACTCACTCCGAGGTGTGGGGGCTATGCATAGAAGTCTCCAAATCCATTATATTTGAGGTTATTGCTATCCCACAGGTGAGAAAGGCCTGGTTTGGACGATGAGTCCCCACGACAACCGCACGAGAAGCATTTTTACGAGAAGGGGAGCAAGTTCAATCATCCAGAAGAGGGATTGCACTGCACTCATTGCCACGGTCATGGGATCAGGTTACTGTCTTTCTCAAGAAGTACATCACTTGTGAAGGTAGGTACCAAACTTTTTATAATTCTGAACTACCTTTACTTTCCCATCTCTGCCATGGCACTTTATTGAACATTCCATACTATTTGCTTCATGACTTGCGTCATATGGCGGCGTTTGTCCAAGCCGCTAAACATCCATTTGCCTCCCTGACCCACCATGGTCTCATCAAATTAATAATTTTAAGAACCCTTGCTCAGCATAATTTAACTTGGGAGCAATTCACATCTTGAGCTCAGGAATCCGCTCCCTTACTGGGTGTCCAGATAGAACAGGAACAGGTTCACCCACAACAGGAGGACTGGAGTTCCTCCAATATAGTTGGGGGGGGGGGGGGGGGGGGATGAAACTGTATCAGAAGAAGAGCAACCAGAGGCATAGGTAGAGAAATTGGAGGAGGATGTACATAAAAACCTTGTGGAAAACCTAGACAACAGGGCAGCTCTACCAGCAGAAGGTGAAACTGGAGCAGCACTAAATGCTGCGATAGTTGAACCTGAAGGTGACAGAGCTAGGGCAATAAAAGAAAATATCGATCTAGTAACCATTGAATCCTCACCTGAGTGGGAAGGAGGAACTTTAATTAAAGAAGAAAATCCTGAGGAGCAAGAAAATATTCCTTTAACCTCAGCTGTGAGGCCCAATATCCCAGCTCCATAAAAGAAAACACCACAAAGAAGAAAGAAAAGATCAATCAATGAACTTAACATAATCTCACCAATCAGACGAAAAAGAACTAAAGCAGCTGCAATAGCAGAGGCAGCCAGAAAAAGATGGGAAACCCTAGAAGCACATGTTGAATTCCCAATCCTTGTACCGAGGCCGATGGATGCTCCACAAAGGCCAGTTGAGGAAGAACCCGGCATTGAAGGACTTCTGAATGAGAACACACTATCAAAAGAGCAGGTCTAAGTACTTTGAAGGGAATTGGAGACATGGAAGGAAACCTACAGAAAATTAGGTGAAAGGAAAATGTATACATTAGTGGAGGCTGTAGCCCAGTTGGAGGGATCGAACTCTACCGATCCTGGCAAGGAAGATGAGTGAGTGCTCTATCCCACCTATGGGGAAATCTTCAAGGAGGTAGGCCACAAGATTATAATTCACACCTGTACAACACAGCAGTCCAAAGCCACAATAGAAGATGTTGCACACAAGAACCAGTATCTTTATCCATCCTTGCTAAATTTTCCACCAATTCTGTGATAGAGGAGCAAAAGGATGAAATCATGCATGATGTCAGGGACAAAGATTGCACTGTAACCCTAGAATGCTCCCACGACATAGATATTGTAGAAGCTGAGTCGCAAGGGCATGACATTGATGAACTAGAACACGGGGCTGCGACACAAGAACCAGCAAACCTGAATATACTTGTCCAATCGGCCGAGCAAGTGGGAGAAGAACTTGGAATGGAGGACACTCTGGAACCTAATGAAGAGCTTTGCACTATAACCCTAGAATGTTCCCATTATACAGAGTTCATAGGAGAAGAATTGCAACAACAGGAGGATAAAGAGGTAAGCAAGGATGTTGCTACACAAGAACCAACATCCTTGGAAGTTGTAGCAAGGATTCTTGAATTGAAATTAGAGGATAACCCTGGAATGGATATCTTTTCCAATATGTAGTGGAGTGAGGATGAACAGGTACAGACACAGTCCTCAAGTGACACCGAAATCCTTGAGGAGTGTTGGAGACATCTACCATCATACACACTCTTTCAGTCAAATTGGCCTAGTTAAACCACTATCCTAAGTTTAATTGACATCAAGGAGCATTAATTACCATCATCCCAGTCACTCCCACGCCTACCTACAGTCAAGGATGCTAACTTAGCCTTTCCTACAGTCAAGGAGGCTAACTGGAGCACTCCAGGGGTGATCTGGTTGACATTCATGCACCTAATTGCTAACTGGGGGTTACTTTCAGTTCAACCAATCAGTTACAGTCAGTTAAGGCGCCTCCATGCATTAAATATAATATTTAATCATTATTTATTGATTATTTTATTATTATTTAATGAACTGGAGTGAACTAGGCGCCTTCACCAACTTCTGATGGTCAGTTCGGCTTCAGTTAACCTCATCAAGGTTTATTGGAGTCATGCGGTACTAGCACTTGATGGTTGGTTGCTATGACATGTGTTTGATCTCCTTTAGTTGAGATTAAGTCATTTATTGCACTCCAACTTCAGTTAGGATTGGTGAGTCAATTAAGGTTTTTTGTCAAGTGGTTAACTGAGTGGTATTGCATGGCAAAGAGTCAGTTAAGCTAGACTCATGCATGGGAATTCGAATTGTCCCTTAGTTATTCGAATTCTTCATTGAGTTAAGCCATTGATCATGCATGGTATTGTAATCCTTTATTGTTTATATAATATACAGAGAGGAAACCTATTTGGTATTCCAGTTATTGCTAATTCATGAGTAATTGTTAATAATTCTTTGATGAGATTGAATCTTAGTTCCTAGATCATGTGCAAGAATTAATATGGTATCAGAGCTTACGGCTGGACAAAGAACAATCTCTCAAAAACAAGATTTTTTGACAGATTTCTCCATGGAATTTGAGCAATAGCTCAATCTGACCTTACGGTGCCTTTTGTTTTGATTTGCAGGTCTTAACAGGTACAACTTCGAATGGACTCATCAATCCCTCTTCTCACCCCATTCACAAGCTATTCGGAATGGAAGCTGAAGATGATTGCATCTCTGAAGAGACGAGGTCTCTATGAGGTGTCTATTGGAATCGGAAGAGAGACTTATGAGAATGAGAATGACTGGTTAAATGACCGTGATAGAGCTTATGGAACAATAGCTCTGGCCCTTGATGATAGCTTGTACTACCTTATTTATTCTGTTGAATACCCAAAGGAAGTCTGGACAATATTGGACAGAACCTTTGGCAAGCACAATGAGGATCATAATAGTACTTTGGAGATCATGGCCAGCACCACAAGAGTTCTTCACTCAAAACTCTCAGCCACTACTCTCTCTGATGAAGTTGTTCAAGATGAAGATGAAGCAGAATCTTCTACACATTCAATTCGAATTGAAGAAAGTCTCCATGAAGTGACTCCTTCTCCTGATGCTCCGGAAGTTCATGAGATCTCTGATATCTCATCTTCTCATATTGCTGAAACAGAAGAAGACATTCGAATCTCTGATATTGAAGACAAAC
>LPNX011000731.1:393499-426837 GCA_001517045.1 Pseudotsuga menziesii | reverse complement strand
GGTTTATTGGAGTCATGCAGTACTAGCACTTGATGGTTGGTTGCTATGACATGTGTTTGATCTCCTTTAGTTGAGATTAAGTCATTTATTGCACTCCAACCTCAGTTAGGATTGGTGAGTCAATTAAGGTTTTTTGTCAAGTGGTTAACTGAGTGGTATTGCATGGCAAAGAGTCAGTTAAGCTAGACTCATGCATGGGAATTCGAATTGTCCCTTAGTTATTCGAATTCTTCATTGAGTTAAGCCATTGATCATGCATGGTATTGTAATCCTTTATTGTTTATATAATATACAGAGAGGAAACCTATTTGGTATTCCAGTTATTGCTAATTCATGAGTAATTGTTAATAATTCTTTGATGAGATTGAATCTTAGTTCCTAGATCATGTGCAAGAATTAATAAGGAGGAGCTGCACAATGAGGAAGATATCCAATCTCAGAGACAAAAGGAAGAGGAAGACACTGTCACACAAGAACCAGTGTCTCTAAAAGCCATGAATGCAGCTGTTGAGGAGAATCCAGGGGATGTTGCTGTTACACAAGAACCAGCAACTATTGAATCAGATTCAGAAATGCAGGTTGCCCAAGAGGAAGACACTGTTACACAAGAACCAGTGTCTCTAAAAGCCATGAATGCAACTATTGAGGAGAATCCAAGGGATGTTCCTGCTACACAAGAACCAGTAAATCTTGAATCAAATTCAGAAATACAGGTTACCCAAGAAAAAGACACTGCTACACAAGAACCAGTGTCACTGCTACACAAGAACCAGTGTCTCTAGAAGCAATGGATGTAGTGGATGAAGAGAGTCTAAAGGAATTTGCTGTCACACAAGAACCAGAAACTCCTATAGTAAATTTAGTTGTCCAGGATGCTCAAAAGGAAGACACTGTCCCACAAGAACCAATGCTTCTACCCCTTAAAAACTTCATTGACTTAGACTTGGATCAAGAAGAGCATCATAAAAAGAAAATCTTGAACCTGGTAGCCGAAATCTCAACTCTAAGAATGGAGGTGACCAAATGGAAAAACCAGGTGGAGGAGTATCAGAAAGGGATGATTTCTCTCAGCAAGCATAGAGAAATCATCAGGGAATTGGAAGAGAATTGGGTAGAAGAACGCATGGGCCATAGATTTCAGGAAGAGGAGTTGCAGAACAAGTCGAGAGAATTGAAAAAGTTTCAATCCATGTAGTGGGAGAAAGAACAGATGTACACCCTCTCTCAAGAACTCATGGGCACTAGGAAGCCCTCTTCCTCTTATCGAGTATTCCTATTTGAGAAATTTTTTTGGTTTAAATTGAAGGTTGTACAGGAAGGGAGGTCGTTTGAAATCACAACCTCAGTAAAGTTATTGGAGACATTCTTTGGAAGCAATTTTGAAGAGCAGAACCTGCTGTGTGAATTATGCTTGCATGCTATGGCTTGCCCTCTGGACTTCCACTCAAATCCTGTTCCATTTGCAAGGGATGTTCGGTTAAGAGCCTTTGCCTCTTTTGTGGGCAATCATGCTCAGTGGGAAAGGTATTTTTAGACCTTTTCCCATAATGAAGCTCACACTATCTTATGGATTCGAAGTGAGCCCCAGAATCCTAGCATTCTTTTGGCACAGTACAGAGATTTTCTTTCAAGACACCCCTAGGAATAGCATATCATGAGATTGTAGGAAGAAGTGATCTCCACTTGCACCAATTACATCTCCAAACATCAGCAGGTAGCATTGGAGGGGAGTAAACACAGATGGCAGGCTGCCTCCTCTGCACTTAGAAGCCGAGATCCCTACTGTTTCGATAATTTCAAGCAGGCACTTTCCAGAGTCAAAGGTTATGTAGGAAGTATGAGGAAGTGTTGAGTTAATTGGTTGGGTTTGAAATTCAAATTCCCCCTGATTTGGTGGCCAGCAAAATCGTATAATGTGGATTTTTCCTTAACAAGGGCAGAGGAGCAGCGATGTTGGAAATATTGGGTTACTCACAGAGGATTTTTGAAGACAGATGAGGTTCCTGAGTTTCCCTACAATTTTTCCTCCCTCCATGAACAGAGCTCAGTGTAGGACTCAAATTTTGATTGATGCAGGTTTTTGCATGAGGACATGAAACAGGATAGTTGCGGGGAGATGTTGAGCCTAGAATTGGCCCTTTTTAACCATCTTTAATTACCTTTTCTTCCCCTGTCTTATACCATTTCATCATGTTAATCAGACCTGTTGTCCCCACTTTATTTCCCAAACTGCTAAGGTAAGATTGATCATTGCTTTATCTTATTAATGCTTATGTTTGTGATAATTAAGGCTATGTATCTCTCAATTGTGCTAACATGTTATGATCTATGAAGGTAGTTTGAGATAAGTGAACTGCAGGAAGATGGAGCTGAACATGTCCTGAAAGGAGGGATAATCTTCGCTCAAGATGATCCCCTGATCATCAATTAAGGCACATGGTTCTAATGCAACATCTTAGACAGAGCTATGACAAGGACGGTCGTAATAGAATGCGCTACAATTGGAGATATTTAGTACATGGCTGCACGAGTACGATTGCGGTTAGATGAGATTGCTACTCTTGGGTCAATTAAAATCTCTTCCATAGTTTCCATGGCTTTACCATGCCACGTTTGTAACAACTAGTGTTATTTAGGGTGCCTGAAGATCAGAGATCTTCATGGATTCCCTTTGTAATAGGATCGGATGTTATAATCTGTATGTATAAATATGGGAAGCTGTCTCGACCCAGGGGGTGGGAAAAGAGACAATTCATTCATTGTATTAGCAGTAGAAGCAACCTGTGTAATCTTTTTTTCTTTAATATAAGGAGTTACCTCTAATTTAAGGGAGTTGCACATTGTTCAGCCAGCATCTCTGTGTGGAGGCTGGGCCCGCCTTCCACAGAGATTGTTGAGTTAATTTAGGACTTTTTAATTCAGTATTGTGTGATGTTTTGTTCATTCTATTTCCTTTGTACACAGCTGTAGTAGTGTAAATTTACAGTATATTTGTGATTGCATTTTCTTAAGATTGGTAAGTGGCACAGAGTGACAGTCAACTGGGTAGATAAATTTATTTATGCGATTCATGTGGTAGTTGTACACAGCTTTGTTCATCCTGTAGTTTTAAGTTGTTATCCCACGAATCCTTGCAATTTATCTTTCTTGTTATGATTGTTGATTTTCATTCCTGCAATTCAATTCCTTAGAGTAGCTAAACTCAATCCTTTGCAATTGAATTCCTAGATTAATATTTGATTTATGTTTATGACTTTCAAAAGTAATCAAATTGAATAGGAAATTTACTTGTTCTGGGATGTGAATAGGATTTTCTTTTTAATTGCAATTGTCATTTGAATCTTATATCATTTTTTTTTCTTGTTACATGGTAGAAGGTAATTGAAATTGTAGTATCTAGATGATGAATGGGATTCCACAGATTCTTGGGATGGGCATAGTTGTTAGAGGATAAGAGTGTTAAATTACAGTGGTTGTGTGTTTAAGCATATACTGTGCATTTATCCTTTGAAATAAAAGACTTTCTCGGGTTGACAATAAATCTCGTATGCTCTGTATGTTGGTAATAATCTACTTGCATATTGGGTGCTCGACACAAGTAAATTAGAGGATAATTTGCCAGATGCACAATTGTTCTCCTTCCAGATTGCAGATGAGTATTACGCAAACATTATCCACTTTCTCACCACAAGGTGGGCACCCATTGACTTCACTAAGCAGCAAAAGAAACAATTACTTGTGAAAGCAACATACTTCACTTTGATTGCAGGACATCTATATAAGTTAGGTCAAGATGAAGTCCTGCATAGATGCATGATGCCACATGAGAAAGAGGCCATTATCAGAGAAGCACACTCAGGTACTACAGGAGGTCATTTTGCAGGAAAGCCGACTGCTCAGAAAATCCTTACAATAGGGTTATGGTGGCCTACTTTGCACAAAGACACTAAGAAGTTTTGTAGATGTTGTGATATCTGCCAGAGGGTAGGAAAACCTTCGTGGAGAGATGAAATGCCAATGCGACCTTAGATTACACTGCGGGCATTTGACAAATGGGCTATAGATTTTGTGGGTCCTATCAACCCACCAGGGAAACGAACTGGTGCGAGATACATCATCGCAGGAACATAATACCTCACCAGGTGGGCAGAGGATAAAGCAGTAAGGAATTATGATGCTACTACAGTTGCATAGTTCATTTTTGAAAACATCATTAGTAGATTTGGATGTCCAGTCATTTTGATGAGTGATCAAGGCACACATTTTATGAACCGCACTATTGAGGCCTTGATGGAGGAATTCTAGATCCAACACCATAAGACCACTCCCTACCATCCTCAAGCTAATGGTACAGTGGAGGATTTTAACAAGATTCTAGAAAATGCCCTTACTAAGATCTGTAATAACCAAAGAAATGATTGGGACCTCAGGGTTAATGTTGTATTATGGGCTTATAGGACTACATGCAAGAAACTTACAGGACACTAACCTTTCATCTTGGTGTATGGACAAGAGGCTATTATGCGTATGGAATATATTATTCCCAGTTTAAGATTTTCTCAAATTACTGAGATAGCTGATACAGATATGACGAATGAAAGGCTAGCGCAGCTGCTTGCCTTAGAGGAAGACAGATTCATTGTAGGATTCCATCAGAAAGTGCAGAAGGCATGAGAAAAAGCTTGGCATGACAGACACATCAAGAGAAAGATTTTTCAGATAGGACCTAGTGCTCCTGTATGACAGTAAGTTTGTTAAGTTTCCAAGGATGTTCAAGACGCATTGGTTGGGGCCATATCAGATAAAATATGTTACAGAAGGAGGTGTCGTTCAGCTCAGCAAACTGAACGGGGAGCTTCTTCCTACGTTGATTAATGGCAGTAGGCTCAAGATTTATAGTGACAGCCACTCCACCTCCCAGCCCTAATTTAGACAGTTGAAGAAGTGCAAATGTCCAGTGTAGTTGAAAGGAGGCATCGCACCAGGAATGAGTCTACACAGGTAAAAAAAAAAAAAACCCAAGTATGAGGAATCGCATCAGAAAAGTTATGTTGCACAAGTCATAGGACGCTTGTGGAGTTCATACTGACACTTTGGTTCAAGACGATGTGGTGTGAAATCACATCAATGAAATGTTCCTCGTGCCACGTAGACCATTTTGAAAAGAGACAGAGGGCCAGTCACTTCACCTTCTAGAAATCAGTTAATGTAAAAATGACCAGTATACGATTTGGCAACAGTATAATGATTTTTCCAGATTTGCTAAATCTCGGACGAGACCGATGCCTGCACACAAGTTTCGAGGGAAATTTGATCGGATTTCAGCAATTGATGAAGATTGAAACAACGGGTATTGTCTTGTCCATGCAATTAATACCATCGATGGTTCCAACCTAGATGATTGTTGCTACAGATATTATCACCTTCATTACAAATTCGAAGATTATTCAGATAGAAGGGTTATTTTTGTGATTTCTAATAGTTATAGAGAAATTTAAAGAGTTTTCCGTGTGAAGAGATAACCCAGTTACAGAGTGCTATTTTACCCCAATTTCACAGCCATTGCCAGTTCAGAGTATTGCACTGAGTGGTCTCTGTCCGAGACGGAGCCTTCAGAGGACATTGTGCAAATATTCTAGTGTGGTGGCCTTAGGTATACTATGACAATGCCACCCAAGGTTGTGAAATTAGGTACATCACAGGTCACGACAGCAATGAGGGAAGAGGTAAAGAGCTTAGGAGCTCTTGCAAAGATGAAGAAGATGACGGAGATGAACCGCTTGCAACAGGAAGCGCAATGGTTAAGAGAAAAAGAGATACAATTCAATAACCTGCTTCAACTATATTAGGAACAGATTACAGAGATAATCGATATGGTTGAGCAGAAGGTCAAGGAGTTCACTACAAGCAAGAGTGAAATTGATGATACAGAAGACTCCAGCATTAGTCAAGCTATGCTTGAAATGGCACAAGAGTGTTTTGAAGCTATGAACAACGAAGTCGCAGGACTTTGAGTGAGATTCCCAAGGACTTCATGGGAAGCCAGCTGTTAGTGGCTCAGGGATGAGCCATAAGTAAGTGTTAGGGGACTGTTGGAGCAGGATCCCCCAGCTACAGGAAAAGATGCTACATCAGGACAAGGAAGTCAAAGAAGAACAATACCTGAGCGGCCAAGAAGAGAGAGATCAACCACTACACTTAAAATAGTGACGAAGATAGGAGGGCTCAGCTACCCTCATAAAGAAAAAGGAGCAAAGAGCTGAGGCATTGAAGACAAAGGACATAAGCAAAGTTACTAAGGAAGTGGCGCCCATACCCACGATCAGTGCCGGGAAGCATGGAAGACTGCAGAAAGTTGTGGTCTGACGGAAAGTGGCAGTTCAAGTACAAATGGGCTGAATTTCATAGTTAGGGTTTTTGGGGTTACTGTTGGGACAGGTCCACAGTGTTGTAATGACGAGACCTTTGGGCCACCTATATAAGGATGTATTTTGTATTGTAAAAGGTTAGACAATTGGGTAGCTATTTAGATAGTTAGACAGTTAGCCTTCTGAGTCATTTAGCTAGCTAAGTGTCTCTAATGTCTCAGTATTGTAAGAATTGAGCTCTGGTTCTGTTAGTCCATCTGTATTATCTTACTGTAACCAGTATCCGACCCATTGATCATGTATGTAACAATCGAAAAGGATTGAAGAATCCGGAGGGAGAGAGAGAGAGAGAGAGAGAGAGAGAGAGATAGAGAGAAGAGTATATTGTAAGAGAAGGCAATATAAGAGAAGAGATCTAAGAGATAAGGGCTCCTGGCGGTGTGCACGAAATTTCCCAGAAGATATCAAGCTGCATATCAGGTTGCAGCGGAACTGTGTTTACTCTCTCAAGATATAATATAAAAACCAGTTCCCATGGACGTAGCTTCCCGCCTGGAGGTGAACCACGTAAAATCAGTGTGTTGTGCGACTATTCATGTGACTGTGCTTTATTTATATGTTAGTTGTTATTCATTACATGAAATTTACTACCAGTTAATGAATGAGTAAATGTATGCTATCTTTAGTTACAGTAGCATGGAAGATTAACTATGAGTGGAATCTGTTAACTTTTCTGTATACGATTTCTTAGTACTTGATGCATGATAGTTGCAGTTACAGTTATAAGTGATTTCTGCATATTAGTTCAACAAGTTGAGCATAGTTGATGTTAAGTATATTAGACTATAGGAGTCTAAGTGAGGCTGTTTAGCTTAACTATTACACTAAGAGAGAAGCCTTTGGACTGTGAGAGTCATATTAAAGTCTTATCGTAAAGGATATCCCAGTATAGAAAGGTGATATCGCACTGCCGAAGGAACTGCAGTGTGAGATATCATAGGATAAGAGACAAGTAGAGGAGATAGTTTGTGCATCGTGCTAGCATTGGCGATGCGTTAAGAGATCACTCCCTTCCAGGACCAATGACTAAGAAAGGTCACCATCGCAGAGAGATCCCACTGACTAAGAAGAGTCGCGTGAACCACCAAGATGCTATAGAACCTGACTGAGGACACTTGAGTCCTTAGCCAACCCATCCATGATCACTTCGGGTGAGACTTCAGACCATTCTACGGTCTGTCGCCGAAAGGGCCAGTGAGCTAGGGGTTTTGTTGGTACATTAAAGGAAACCTAGTTCTGCCCAGATGAGACCAACATCTGTCCATTCAAAATTATTGTTAGAGCAGTCAAGATTCACTCTATGAGCTTCTAAGCAATCCATTCCAACTAAAATATCATAGGAACCAAGCGGTAGAACATTCAAATCTACATAAGTGATCAATCTATTCATAACCAATGGACACTTCTCTACCAATTCACTGACCTTTCCCTTAGTCCCAGTGGCTAGCTAAAGTAACCAGGGTTTCCTATGCTTTACCTTCTTAAAAACACAAATCTTCACTACCCTAGGAGTGATATAACTGTGAGTAGAACGAGGTTCAATCAAAATAAAAATAGATTGTTCAACAATCTTACCTACAATTTCAACCGTAGTTGACTAATGATCTTCCTAGAGGTCCTCTAGTGCTGCATAAATTCTAGGGGCTGCTCTTGCTACTTGCCCACTGTTTCTACTTCCCGAATGTACTAAGCTAGACTTGCATTTTCATTCTCAAGTGGACAATATTTGCTCAAGTGGGGTCCTTCACATTTCCAACATTTGAGTGGACCTTTATTCTGATGTGGCTCTTTAGGCTTTCCACCTGTCACTCCAATTGGATTACTCACAGGTTGGGACGGCTGCTTTTACTGATTCCTGAAGCTAGAAGTTTTGAAACCTTTCCTTCTCTACTCAAACTGCTCATTCTTCTTGTCCTTCCATGCCTTATGGTAATCAGGTTTACCTTTTCTTTTCTCATAGAAATATTTATCCTTTCTTATTGCTACTTCGAGATTTCTTGGTTCATAGAACTCAATTCTATCTTTGTAAGCCTGAGGAAATCCACTCAAAAACTATTGGGCCTTCACTTTTTCATCTCTGATTATGGAGAATACCTCAACAATTCCAAGAAATTATTTGCATATTCATCCATGGTCTGCTGTCCCAATATCATCTCATCAAACTCCTTACTCTTATCATCATAATACCTATCAGAGAGGTATTCCTGCCTAAAATACTTCTCGAACTCTTTCCACTTCAGTTTCCTTTCAGTCATTTTCTTTACTTTCTTGAAGTGTTCCCACCAAATGGATGCCCGTCCATTCATATTGATTATGGCAACTCTTGCCTTCATGTTTCCTGAATAATCCTGTACTTGAAAGTACTTCTTTATCCCAAGAATCCAAGCTTCATCTTCTTGTCCCATCTTTATCGCACCATCAAATGTAGGAGGTTTAGCTTTCCTAAATTCATCTCGAGAGCGATCCCTATGGTGTTTTATTCTTCTTGTTTTATGAGGAGATGAACTTGTATCTCCACTGGATTCTTCAAAATCAGATGATCTACTAGAAGTCCTTCTCTATCTCCTAGTGTTGCTCTTACCACCTTCTGGTCTTGATGTACCTCATCCAGAATCTATCTTTTTCTGCAAGTTTGTCAAACTCTGCAACATGGTAGCATTCAACTGATGCTGCTCTTCTTGGGATTTAATCAAGCTTCTCATGGTGGATGCAACCTCTGATGTTGTCTCTTGGAATCTCCTTCCATTAGATGATATGTCATCATTTCCATTCCAAACATTTTCTCCCATGGCATCTCCTGAACGCTCGTAAGAATATCGAGCATCATACCCATCATGGGTTCTCATGACTGAACCACCTCTTGCTTTACCACACTATTATTTCTGGATTACTCCTCTTGGAAGTTGTCTATAATTCTGCAATGTGTTAGTAACAAACTGTTAGATGCATATCATTAATATAAATCAAAACTACTTACCTTCCTGTTTTGAAAATTCATAAAACACAATCTTGCTTAAAACAAAAAATTTTCCTCTCTTTCTTTTTAACCTTATGACCACTGATAATCTGCCGAAATTTGCTAAAAGATAGTTGAAAACTACTTGAAAACTTACTGACAAGTTCCTTTGAAAAACCCAAATCTCCTTGGGCCCAATTGAACCTCTTGTCTGCTATCTTTCTGATTCTTTGGTGGTCAAAGCACCTAGTTCATCGGTGGTCTATTTGCTTATTTCTTCCAATGTTTTGACGACAAACCAACTAAACTTTTGATTTGCATCGGCGAGGAAATCAACTGTTGATCGAATGCATAGTCCCTTGAGTAGCCGCAATGACATAAAGTGTTTCTCCTATGGTTTCTACGGACATCCTTTGGCTATCAGGCCTACTATCCATCGAGTGGATAGTGCTTTGGACTGCCACAATGGTGGGTTCAGAATCCTTTGATTCTGTTTGATCGACAGCCTGACCCTTAAAAGAATTTCGATGACCTTATACTTTTCAAAAAAATTCTTCTTGCCTTGTCTTCCACCGCATCAACTCTTCCATCTTATGTTCATCGGTGATGACAATGACTATTCTCCTCCGATCAACGACTGAAACATAACCATCATGGCATCGATAAATGGAACTTGTATCCATCAGAGGATTAGTGCACTAGGATTCTGCAACGGTGGCACTTGAACCACTAATTCCTTTTGACATTCATTGGCAACCCAGACAACTAACATTTCCCAGATGGTCGATGAAGTTAACACTTAGAAAAATTTCAGAAATTTCTTCTTCTTCTTCCCATGCATCGGCCATCGGATCAACTGTCCGTCAAGTGGATAGTGTCTTATACTTCCACAACGGCGGGTGTGCCATCAGCTAAAAGTTTTTAATGTAGTTCATCGAAATTTGCCTCATCTAACCATCGGTGATGAAAACAACTATCTTCCGCCGATCGTCGATGGTCGGAATTAGAAAAAAATTTCAAATTTTTTTCTCTTTACCTTCTTCTGCTGATTCATCAGCTCAACCATCTCCTATCCATCACTGACCAAATCAACTATTCTCTTTCGATCGATGAATTGAAGAAAATTGACATCAGCAGTCGAAACTTTTCCTCGTCGAAAGACTAGTGCTCTAGGCTTCCGCAATAGCGGGTGCACGAACCACTAATGTCTTCCGATGGTTGATGATTTCGTTACTTGGAAAAAATTCCTGAATTTTCCTGCCACAATTTTCTTATTGCTACTCGGAAGAAGCCAACCTACCTCTGCTATCTGATCTTTGATGGCCCATTAGTGCCGATGCTGCAACCAAGGCTCTAATACCACACTGTAACGTCTCAACCCTCTAACCGATGAAGAGGACTCTATGATACATCAAATCATCCAAGCATATAGACCCATGAACATTAACATACATACATATAATGCTGAAGCATGATACTTAAAACATAAAACATATTACGAGCCATAACCATTCATATACACAATGGAAGCACAACATATCAATCAACACTCATGCATATATAGATCAGCATTTAACATGTATATCATCATTCATCAATGGTAAATATGATTGCAGACACAAGTTAGGTAAGAATACTTATCTTATTAATAACTTGTTGCACAACTAGCTATGTCGCTGCAATGTTCCACCCAACCATAGGATCATGTGCTCCTTAATATCTCAGCAACGCTGCCACCCCCGAGCTAGGCATGATTCCCCAAGGAATAAGGAACTAACAGGCTTACAAATAGCCAAGGATAACAACACCACAAGGGTACATAGTTTAGCCAAGCTAGCATAGTTGGATTTATCAGGCGAACATGAGATCAGCCTAGCCAAGAAAATTGGGTTTATCAGGCCATCCACGAGATGGGAAAGGCTAAATGCTAAGCTGGTGAGCTCATTGAAGAGCTACAAACACCAACACTAGAGCCAATGCTATTTAGGTGTTGTGGAGAAGAAATCCAGCTTAGTAGCCCTGTCGGTGTGGTTCTCAACCCACCAGGTTTATCAAGCACGTCAATCCCTCATTCACGACTTCAATGTAGTCCAAGGACAAAACAAATGCATGCAAGCAACCAAACAGCTATTCAAGCTTTCATAGGGGAAAAACATAGTTCATCAATCGTGGGAACTCACAGCAATGTTCAAATGATACCACCATAAAAAGGGAAAACATAACCAAGCAATTGTGGGCAAACAACAACCCACAAAAAATCATGAACCCACAACACCCAATCCTCAATGCAATCACTCGAGAAATTGCATAGGCAGAAAATGGGGGAAGAAAAAACTCCCAAACTATGCATGATGGAAAAAGATGTCGTCAACAAGGACTGTGAATGGAATTATGGTCACGACTCAACAATAGAATAGAAGAATTGTTACACATTGTGATGATGGTGGATAAAGACGTAAAACTCTACATGAACAAAGGAAAGAATTGATACACAAGCCAACAATTCCATGAGGCAAAGGAGAACCCACCACAAGCTAGAAATCCCAGTGAAAAGGGAGAACCAACAAACCCTTCACAATCGGAAATGCTGGAATAACACAGGTTCTATGCATGAACAAAAGGAAAGAACGTCTCCAACTAGAAAAATGGTGTATGAGAGGGAAAGGTCGAACCCCCACACAAGGAATTTCCATCCTCTTAACTCCCTTCACCTGAGGAAAATGAACAGTCACCATTGAGATAGTGGATATACCATTCGCAACCCAGAAGGCACGTCATGGAGAGAAAGACAGTAGGCATGGCGTAGTAGTGGTCTTTCTTTCAACAAATAGATGCCCCAACTGATCAACAGTACAAATGAAGGTGGTGGTTGGATGAAACAAGGGAAAATGAGCAAAATAAATAGGGTGGTGACACATGGCTTTGCCCCCATGAGTCAATGTTCAGCATTTCCCCTCCTTATCCTTAGGAATCATTCCCCTTCTCAATTTCATTGCAGTGAACATAGTTGGTTGGGTATTTTAACTAAAAATGCACATTTACATGATGTCACAATTTAATATATGTCGTATGTCCCAATATACCATCGGTGACCATTCCAATCTGAATCATAACATAACCAAATCGATGGTGGGGCTTTTTCCCTTAGCTCCTCACCATGATTATTACAACATATGTATCATGTCTAGCTAATGCAAATGGGGAAAAAACCGGGGTGTTACAGTATCCTGCTGACTTCTTGGTTTTACAAGCTAAGTCACAGCTATGAGGACAACCATTGATCCTGGGAAGGCATTGGTTAGCTATATCTGATGCTTGCATCAACTGTTGGTATGGGTCTATGACCATATCATATGGAACCAAGATAAAGAACCCCACTCTCTATCCTCCATCTCAGCCAAGCTTAGAATATGAAAATACGTTATGGATGGAGCCAGAGGAAGAAGAGGGTGTTCAACCATTATTAACGATATGGAAGGCCTTGACTTTTAAAACTGGAATTAAAGACAATTGCATTAATAATTTCATCAGTGAAACCACTTCTATATATAATAAAATTTATTAGATCCTGAATGCTACTCTAGCTGAAGAGGAATAAGAAAATATCATAGAGGAGACATTAGTCAGTGATACTCACATAGTTCCTGTGTTGAAAAATTTGAAAAGTGTTCCTATGGGGGTAGAGTCTTAAAAAACCCTAAATATCAATCCCAATCTTACCCCAGATGAACAAGAACTATTAATCACTCTCTTAAAAAAACACAAGGGGGAATTTTCCTGGGAGTACACAGACATGAGGGGCATCCCTTCTAATCTGTGCATCCATCACATTTATATCAAGAGTGAGTCCCGGCCTGTGAGCCTCAACGAAGAATGAACCCCAATATTAGGGACATAGTGAAGGAAGAAATTTAGAAACTCTTGGAAGCAGGATTTATATATCCCATTTCATACAGCAAGTGGGTTCCTCCACTCATGGTAGTACCCAAGAAGAATGGTAAATTGAGATTCTATGTGGACTATAGAGAGCTGAACAAGGCAACATAGAAAGATCACTTTCCCCTTCCTTTCATTGATCAAGTACTTGAAACCTTATCTGGGAAGAAGTGTTTCTCCTTCCTGGATGGGTTTAGTGGGTACAATCAAATCTAGATTGCTCCTGAAGATAAAACTACATCCACCTATACCTCAGGAAATTTTGCATACAGAGTGCTTCCCTTTGGTTTATGCAATGCACTAGCTACATTTCAAAGAGCTATGATTGGCATTTTTTTAGAACTAGTTAATGATAGTATGGAAATTTGCATGGATGATTTTACTCCTTATGGAAAAGACTTTGAAGAAGCATTGAGAAATTTGAAAAAGGTTTTAAATCGTTGCGAACAGACCCATCTGTCTTTGAGCACTGAAAAGTGCCATATGATGATGAGTGAAGGGGTAGTGTTGGGGCATTTTATGTGTCTTCTGATGGCATCCAGGAAGACCCATCTAAAATCAAGGTAATAAAAAATATACCTACTCCTGGAACTCAGAAATAAGTGCAAAGTTTCTTAGGGCATGCTGGATATTATAGAAGATTTATAGAAAAAATTTCCAAGCTTGCCTCTCCTTTTTTTTCATTGTCAATGAAGGATGTGCAATTTAATTGGAATGAGGTATGCTAGACAATGTTTCTGAAACTTAAGGAGAAGCTGTCCACAGCTCCCATCGTAAGAGGGGCCAATTGGGCCCTTCCTTTTCACATTTATTTAGATGCCTCTGATACCACTACTGGAGCAGTTTTAGGATAGTAGGATGGTTAAGCACCTTATGCAGTTTATTATATTAGAAAAAACTAGCCCCTACTAAACTTAATTATATTGTTGCTGAGAAGGATATTTTATCCATTTTTTACTCCATTAACAAATTCTGGCATTATATGACTGGATATCCTACCTTTGTGCACACTGACCACTCGGCCATCAAATATCTAATGAATAAACATGTTACAAATGCTCAGGTAACTAGATGGCTATTATTATTACAGGAATTTGATATCACCATTATAGATAGACATCGAAAAGAAAATGTTGTCACTGATTTCTTATCTCGTTTTACTAATAGTGATGATAATTTTCCGATTGAGGACTCTTTTCTAGATGAACACTTATTTGCAGTTTCAGCTCACTCCACTTGGTATGTAGATGTCACTAACTACTTGGCTACAGGGAAGCTTCCAGCACATTTGTCAAAAAGAGAAAAGAGGAAAATTATTCAACAAAGTGCTAGGTATTGTTGGATAGATGGTCATCTCTTCTACGAAGGACCTAATCTCGAGATCAGAATATGTGTAAGAGAAGATGAAATATTCCATATTTTGAAGGCATGCCATAACGAGCCTTATGGGGGACATTTTGTAGATAGGAGGACAGGACACAAAGCACTGAGAATGGGCTAGTATTGGATGACCCTTTTTAGGGATGCAAAAAGATATCTCCAGTCTTGTGATGGCTAGTAGAGGATGGGCCAACCTAACAGATTGGATCAAATTCCTCTTCAACCACAACTAGTGGTTGAGCCTTTTGACATATGGGCCTTAAATTTAGTTGGTCCTATCATCCCTCATTCAAGAAGAAAGCCTACATCTTGGTTTTTACTAACTACATGACGAAATGGGTAGAAGATGTGCCTTTGGTGAAAGCCAATGACTAGGATATGATTGATTTCCTGTATGGTGAAATATTTACCTATTTCGGAGTACCCAAGGAAGTGGTTATAGATGGAGGACCTCATTTTGTGTCACATCAATTTGAAGCTTTGCTATGGAAGTACCATATTCAGCACTAGATAGCTTCACCATACCATCCTCAGGCCAATGGCCAGGTAGAAAGCACTAACAAAGTTATTGACACCATCCTTACCAAAATGGTCAAGAGCCACTGTAGAGATTGGGCGAATAGAATTCTGGAAGCATTGTGGCCATATCGTACTACTTGGCGCAATACTACAGGTTTCTCTCCTTATGACTTGTTGTATGGGAAAAGTGTTGTCTTCCCTATTGAATTTTAAATCAAGACTTTTAAGACAGCTACGGAATTAAACTTAGATGTAACTGAAGCCAAAAAGAGAATATTGAATCAATTGAATGAACTTGATGAGAACCATTTAGCTACTGTGGATCAGACAGTATTAATCTAGCAACAAAGATCCAATTGGCACAACCAATTCATCAAAAGGAAAGTCTTCTGCAAAGGAGACTAGGCATTATTATACGATTCAAGATTCAAAAGGGACTTCAAGGGTAAGCTATGCATAAGATGGTTGGGCCCATACCTGGTAGACAGAGTATTTGATAATGGCACAGTCCACCTAGTAGCCATTGATGAGAATCGTGCACCATTATTTGCTAATAGTCATAGAATGCGAATGTACCATAAGCCCATTTCAAAAGACGCATTCACTTCGCAAATTGCAGCTGATACAGAATACCAGTTAGAACAAGGGAAGGAATGTTTCTCTTTCCCTGTCAATCCTTAGATAATCATTGTAAATCTTGCATAAAATTTTTGCACATAAATAAATTGATATCTTTACTATTATTTTTATCTTTTTCTTTTGCACTTGATCCATTTTTTTTATAAATAAAATGTGCAGGGAAGCGCCTAAGGAGCAGTGGTCATTATCGAACCTATCGACCAGGGTTGTTCTTTTGTAACTTCCTGCATTAGAAGAAAATTCCTTGAACAAGTTTGCTACAACCGCAACACTGTAATACTTTGCCTATTTTTCTATTTTTTTGTAGCTGCAACACTGTAAAATACCTCCCTTTACCCCATTCAGCATAGCTGCAACACAGTAAAATGTTGCCTATTTTTTTGGTTCTCTACAACTGAAACATTGTAAACTCCCACCCTTTACCCTGTTCCGTGTAGCTGCAACATCATAAAATATTTCCTATTTTTCTGTTTTTCTACAACTGCAACACTATAAACTCCCACCCTTTATACCATTCCGCAGCTACAACATCGTCAAAACGTTGCCTATTTTTCCATTTATTTACAACTGTAACATCGTAAACTTCCTCCCTTTACTGTATTCCATGCAATTGCAACATCGTAAGTTATTGCCTTTTTCTGATTCCGGTAGCTGTGACACCATTCCACTTTTGTCCATTTTTACCTTTTCTGACAGCTGCGACACTGTCCCATTTTTACTATGTTTACCTTTTTCGGCAGCTGCAACTCCACCAAAACTAGCTTATTTTTCTATAATTCACGACTGCACTTTGCCAAAATGCTTGATTTCTCTATGGTCCACAGCCGTGACTCCTCCATTATTGGTAGATCACTTTGCAACCTTGGCTAGTGACTCCTCAATATCTGGCCCCAATTCCTGATGCCAGAGATTCCGATCAACTTCACAACATTCATTATGTTTTCGACAAGACTGACACGATGGTTTTGGTCTACTGGAAGAAAATGTCATTACAACATGCCTGCAATAATGATTAAATTTAAATAGCTGCACTTCACATGCTTTACTATTTTCCAAGGTCACCATTCATCACATATTTTTGAAGGTATGGTTTTGATTATTTACTTGATTAAGCGTTAACTAGATTTGAAAACATTAATCATACCTTCCTTTATGTGCCCTACCATTAACTGTCCACTTGTATGACTTAATGGCCATTTAAGTTACCTGATAACCGCCACCTTCCCTAATTTGGGATACAGTTCCAAACATTTCCATGCTCTGAAACTTTTTGAATTTCCCCAACTCTACTCTCAGTTGTTCATGCATACACTATTATTTAACCTCCATTGTCAGGACCTGTAATCTGTCAGACTAATAAATAATTATGAATTCAAACAAACATGGGTATCCCAACTCAGCATGAACCTCCAAATATGAAATAACTAAGAAGAAATGCTGAATTTTTCACTATTTTTGAAGTTGCAGGCTGTACTGAATTCTTCCAACTCCTGAATGGGTTTCATCGAGAGATAGCTCTACAATTTGTCTTAAATCTTATGGAAACCCACTCAAAGGTTCGAGGGTTGTGTATAGAAGTCTCTGAAGCAATAGTTACTAAGTTCACTATCCTTCCTGAGGTGGGAAGAGCCCAGTTTGGTTGAACAACCCCCAATGCTGCTGCAGTACAGGATTTTCTGATAGAGGGGGAGCAAATTCATTAGTCAAGCAGAGGGATAGCGTTATAGTCAATGCCTCGGCCATGGGATCAAGTAGTAGTTTTCCTAAAGAAGTATATCACCTGTGAAGGTAGGTAAAAACTGTTTATTGCTTTGAACTTCCTCTATTATCCCATCTCCATCATAGGGCCTCACCAAACATTCCATTTTATATATTCAATGACCTACACCATATGGCAGGGTTTGTTAGAACAACCAAGCATCCAAACGCCTCCCTTACCCACCATGTACTAATCAAATTAATAATTTTACGGGACCTATCTCAACAGAACCAAACCTGTGAGCAATTCACAGGTCAAATTCATATAAACCAAAAACCCGCCCTTTTTCTTGGCATTCCAATAGAAGAAGAAGTAGATGTACCTATACTCGTGGGATCTATTCAAAACCAAGAGGTGGCTGCAAATGAATAGTTAGGGGGAAATGAAGAGAAATAGGAGGATTGGAGTCGTTAGGGGGGGAATGAGAATGGATCGGATGATCAGTCAGAAGACCAAGCAGAAGAATTGGAGGAAAATGTATGAGAAAACCCTATAGAGAAATTAAATAATATGGAAGCTCTAACAGCAAAAGCTGAAGCTGGAGCAGCATTAGATGTTGTGATAGCTAAAGCTGAGGATGTTAGAGCCATGATAATAGAATAAAACACAGAGGTTTTGACCATTGAATAATCCCCTGAATGGGGAGGAACTCTGATTGAGGAAGAACAAGAAAACAATGAGACAGAGAATATCCCTTCCACATTAGCTGCAAATGTGGAGATTCCAGCACCACAGAGGAAAAGGAGGAGATCAAAAGAAGAAATACAAGCATCACCCCCAATAAGACAAAAAAGAACCGGGTTAGTTACAGTAGCTGAAGTAGCATAGGAAATATGGGAAATCATAGAAGAACAGATCAAATTCCCCTTTCTGAGACCCAAAGAAAATAATGCCCCACAATAAATAGTTGCAGAAGAACCTCAAATTGAGGGACTTCTGTATGAAAATGTTCTATTAAAGGAGGAAGTACAATCACTTTGGAAAGAACTAGAAAATTGGGAGGAAGCATGCAACAAGCAGGTAGAAAGGAGACTACACACACTGGTTGAAGCTACAGACCAATTAGAAGGATCAACTCCTACTCAGGATGGTGAGGAGACAGAAAGAGTGGTTTTCCCTGTGTCTGCAGAACTATTTAACCAGTTAGGATACAAATCCATAGTTTATGCCTTTGTGACACAATAACCCATACCTACAGCTATGGAAGAACAAGGACAATCTGATTGGAAAGATGGTGAAGCTCTCTAAGAGAAACTCCAGCAAAGGGAAGTATCAGATAAACAAGGTGCTGATACACAAGAACCAACATTTCTAAATATTCTTGTTGAAGTTGCCACCCAAATTGGGAGAGGTGAACCAAAGGCTGAAATTATTCGTGATTTTATTGAATAAGTCTACATCATGACTCCTGAACCTTCTCAAGGCATAGAACTAATAGAGATGGAACCTCAACAATAGAATGATGATGAGGTTGAACATGGTGCTGATACACAAGAACCAACATCCTTGAATATTATCGTTGAAGTTGCCACCCAAATGGGGGAAGATGAACCAAAGATTGAAAATATTCTGGAATTTAACAAAGAACTATGCACTATGACTCCTGAACCCTCTCAGGACACAAAGTTAATAGAAATGGAACCCCAATAGCAGGAAAATGAGGAATTTAACTAGGATGTTGCTACACAAGAACCAACATCCCTAGAAATTTCTATGGAGACTCTTAGGTAGCAACAAGAAATCAATCCCGAAATGGACATAATTCTTGATTTGGATTTAGGAGAGGATGAACAAATGCAATCACAATCCTTGGGGGACACTGAAATCCTTGAAGAACAAATCCATATTGCAAAAGACATGGAAGCAACTTTACAATCTTAGTAGCATGAGTAAATAGAAGGGCAAGGCTCTGTTACACATGAACCAGTGACCTTGTATCCCCCTATCGAAGCTGCAGCTGACAATCAGGAAGATAGGGAGATCAAAATTCAGGAGGAGTTTGTCACACAAGAACCAACACCTTCACAATCAGCTGTTGAGTTTGCTATAGGAGAACTATAAAGAGAGGATGTTTTTACACAAGAACCAGCATCCCCGGAAGTTGTTTCAGAGGCACCTATGGTTGAATTTGTTGTAGGAGAAATTCAAGGAAGGGATGATGTTACACAAGAACCAGCACCCCCAGAAGTGATTTCAAAAGTACAAGATGTTCAAATTGGAACATCAAGTGATAAGGTATGGACTCAACTTCCTCAAAATTTTGTCAATTTGGATTCTGATAATGAAGAACATACTAAAGATGAAGAAATCTTGAAGCTGACAAAAGAACTCTCAATCCTGAGAATAGAAGTGAGGAAGTGCAGGAGTCAGGTGGAGAGATATCAAGAAGGGATGTTTTCCCTTTCTGAACATAGGAAGACCATCAAGGAATTGAAGGAAAAGTGGTCAGAAGAACTCATGTCCTAGAAACTAGATGGGGAAGAGTCACAGAAGGAGCTAAAGGAGCTGAAAAAGTTCAAATCCATGCAGGTGGAAAAATATCCGCTGTATACTCTTTCTTAGGAATTGATGGGTACTAGAGTACCATCCTCCTCTTACCCTGTGTTTTTATTTGAGCAGTTCATTGGTTTAAACTGAGGGCTATAAAAGAAGGCAGACCATATGAAATAGCGACATCAGCTAAATTCCTGGAAACATTTATGGAGAGTGACTTTAAGGAGCATAATTTGCTATGTGAGCTTGAATTTAATGAGTTAGCTTGTCCCTTGGACCACCATTTGAATCCTATCCCTTTCTCAGGTGATCTTAAACTAAGGGATTTTGCTTCCTTTTTGAGCAATCATGTTGAGTGGGAAATATCCTTCCAAACTTTCTCTCATAATGAGGCCTACTCTAACCTTTGGATTCAAAGCGAAGCTCAGAATGCTCATCTTCTCCTTGCTCGTCATCAGAATGTACTCTCATGTCCCATCCAAATTCAGCAGATAATGGAACTTCAAGAAAAGCTTATTTCTACTTGTGTCGGCCAAATTTCCAAGCATCAACAATTGGCTTTGGAAGGTAGCCAGCATAGATGGCAGGTTGCCTCTTCAACCCTGAGAAATAGGGATCCCTACTGTTACAGGAATTTTGAACATGCACTTTCCAAGGTTGATGGATATGTTGGATGTATGAAGGAATGTGGGGTTAATTGGCTAGGAATCAAATTCAAATTTCCTCTCATCTGGTGGCCAGTAAAACCATACAGGGAAGACTTCTCATTAACAAGGGCAGAAGAGGAGAGGTGTTGGAGATATTGGGTTGTCCATAAGGGATTCTTGGAAAAATAGTAAATGCCTAAATTCCCATACAACGTTTCTTCTCTCCATGAACGAAGTACAATGCCAGATTCAGATTCAGAATAATGGAGGTTTTTGCATGAGGACATGCAATAGGATAGTTGGGGGGAGATGTTGGGCCTAGAAATGACCCCTTTTTTACCACCTTTACTTACCTCTTTTTTCCTCATCCTACTCTATTATGTACACTATATAGATGTTTTTCCTTCACTCGGACCCTCAATTCATATAGGTATGGTTAATCATTATCTTATTTTATTAGTGCTTAGGATTGTTGTAATAAGGGCTTTACATCTTAAATTATGCTAACATATGGTGGTTTTATAAAGATAATTCGAGATGTAAAGGATACAGGTTTAGTAGGCCGAACATACAAAGAGGGGGATAAACATTCATTGCTGAGATGACCTCCATCCATTCCATCATTTCCCAAAGAGTGTGGTCCAAGGATACTATTCGACGCAAGATGTACAAAGGTAGCTGGAAAAAGATGCAACAGATTCAGAGGCAATAGTGAGACGCTGCTTAAGAATGGCTGCAATCCACGGAGTATCTTCTCAATTGATCACGATCATTATTGCCACGACTGTAACATCTTATCATAATTAGGGAATCCTTAATATCAGAGATCTTCATGGCTTCTCGATAATAGTGGGAATATGCTATGATTGTAATTGTATAAATCCTAGGAACTATTCCGAGCCAAGGGTTGAAAAATTAATCAAATTATTGTATTAGCTGTGACTGAGGTTGTGTGCTCATCGACCATTTTAATACAAGGAGTTTGATTCTTCAGATCTTGGCATTCTAATGTGTGTTACTTCTAGCATCTCTATGTGAAGGTTGGGCCCACCTTCCCATAGGAATTGCTGAGTTAATTAGGTATTTTATTTATTCTATTGTGTGGTTGAATTTTGTGATAATTTCCTTTATTTATAGTAAGCTACAATAGTCATCAATTTGCTATGTGTCATTCGAATAATTAGTAATTGCATCCTCTGTAAACTGCAATAGTGTGGTGTTCCAGTTGACTGTATAGGTTAATTTTCTTTTATGCAACTGTGTGATAGCTGTGACAACCTTGTTCATCCTTATTTATTTCAATCGTTGTTTTATTTAGATCTTTGCAGTTTGTTTCTTCACATTTACAATTGTAGAATTTAATTCTTGTCCTTTGAATTTCTAGAATAAGCTGAATTAAGGTAGTTGAGATGGATCTTTAGATGCTTTGGTAATTAAGGATTTAACTTTCTGCAAAAGTAATCTAGATTTTAGTTCTTGAATCTTTTAATTCTAGATTAAATATCGTAAGAAGGTACTTGTGATTGCATTCCCATCATGTAGCCGACATGTCTCATACTGATAGTTCTACTTCTCAACAATTGTATTCTCGAATGGTTGATATTCACTCTCATGGATGCAATCAGACCATAATGATAGACCACCACATTTTTTTCAAGAACCCTATACACATTTTATTTAATTAATATGTTTTCCCATCTTTCCTCAGACACATTATACTATGGATGAAATATCTAGATGACATTGGAGGTACTCTACTTGAACATTCCTGCACATGGTTAGGATGCAAAAAAATGACATATATGTGCAAATGTATGATAATATATATCAAAATCTATGTGGTACCTACAACAACAAGTTGGATGGTATTTATTCTAACATACCAAGGCTTGCATTTTTTAAGAGATCTTTTCCCGAGCCTTAGCTCTACGTGGGAAATTTTAAACATCTCAAACAATTGAGTTTGTGTCATGTCAAGATAATGTTTAATGTGTAGTTCATTGTTCATAGAACCCTTACATGATTTTAACACATCATTTGTATTAGAAGAATGCCTAGTGTTATTGTGCTAAAATGTGTACACTAGTCCCTTCACTGATTCAACTAAATTCATGTCTTTATGGGGAAACCTATCGCTGAATTCCCATAATGTTTCCATTTGTTCCTCTACATCAAGGTTGCCTCTTCCCACTGAATATTTTTTACATTTCTTTGGATGTAAATGCACACATTGTGATGTGCATTTAAGTAAACAACATTTTCTTGTGGATCTACTTACAATTGATTCATCTAAGACACGGTGAGCCACATTACAGTCAAATGAATGAGTTTTTCTACCAATCGATGTGAATGTAGCAGCAAGATATTTCACAATATGATTACTTGATTTGATATTCTTCAATGTTCTTATGCCTAAATTTCTTCTAATAATTTCCATACTCCTAGATTTAATCAAAGCTATAAACAATTGCCATTTATCGGCTTTAGATTTTTTATCAAAATAGTGTTTCATTATTTGAGAACAATGGTGAAGGATAGTGCGTTTAGGCACCTTACCTTCCATGGAAGTCAATTTACTCTCATCCACTTGTATGCATTTAGGAGTTCTCTTTTGCATTGATGTGATATTTTTTTCCATTTGGAATGATGCAGTCAGGTTTACAAGCAGTACCGGATGAAAACTTTGATTAGGATATTGAACCACTTCACATGGTTTTTGCGGAGCCACATTTTCATTGTTGGGAACATAATGATTGAAATATTCACAAAAGTTTTCACTTAATAATGCACTAATATTTTCATCTTCACCATAAGCAACTTCCATTAATGTTTCTTTATCCTCCTCAACCTATATGTCAAGTATCTGTGATTTTCCCTAAGATGTTGAGGCACAAGTATTTGATGCAAAGTGTGGTGTTCCATCCAATGAACTCGATACTGAAATGTGGGTCACTAGAGAATGAATGGTATTTTCCACTATCAAATTCCTCCACTTTGACTCTTCCTCTAGTGTATCCAACATTGTATTTTCTAGTTGAGCAAGAATGGGAAATATTTTCTCATCAATTGAACGCTGATGATTTCTTGATTCTTCCCTCTCTTTTTTTTAGCTTCTTCTAGTGCAAGCACCTTCCTCACTGATTTTCGGCCTATATTACGTATATTCCCCATTGATGTAACCCCACAGTTTTGACCCCATTTGCATTAAAGGTATATGATGTATATATTGTAATTAATCGTGGTGTGGAGCTAAAGGAAAAATCAACACCATCGATTTGGTTGTTTTATGTTTCGACGATTGAAATCGTTGTCGATGGTATATAGTGTTGTCTGGCACATTATAATTTTGGCATCATGTAAATATGCATTTTAATTAAAAATAAACCCCAACCAGCTATGTCAATGCAACCATGATGAAAAGGGCATGATTTTCGTAAGGATAAGGAGGGGGAACTATTAAACCTTGAGCCAATGGGGAAAATCCAAGTGTCATCTGTTAAACCCATTTATTTGTCATCCACCCTTTTGACTTACTCACCTTTCCTTGTCTCATCCAACTACCACATTAAAACCTCTGATATTAGTTGGGCAGTTATTTTTGGGCAGTGGTGTGTGGAAGGACTATCAGTCCTTTCCCACATGCACACTCCACCAGTAGATTCTTTCACCCTCACCTAGGAATTCTTGCACTCTCGCCCATCCTCAAGTAGAGACAGTTGTTCTTCTCCTCATGCACACGCTTGGAATTTTTACTCATGCAGAGAGCTAGGAGAGCGGCCTCACAGGTACGATTTTTGTTGTGTGTGTGAATTTTGTGGTTGGGGAATTTTGCTCTGGGTATTTCTCTTCATTGTGGGTCTGATCATGTGAATTCACCTCCACATGGGTTGTTTTTCCTTCCTCACATAGCTAAGAAATCGATTGCCATTGGTTTCCCCATGATTTTGGTTTACTATGGGTTCATTTACTTTTTTGGGTTTCCATGTGTTCTTAGTGAGTCATTTTGGCCACGATAGGGCCAAGAAGGACTCAGGAATCAAATTTCCCAATCAGGGTTGTGTATTACCTAAATTGTCACCTCGATTGTTCTGTGGTGTTTGATTTTATTCTCGAGAGCTGTAAACAGCTTGCTTTGCTGTGTGTATGCAGTGGTTGGTCTTTGGACTGTGTTGGAGTGGGAATGAAGGCTTGGTATGCTTAATAAACCTGGTGTGTTTGGGAACCACATAGACAAAGTTAGAGGGATGGCTTTCTTCTCCACAACCCTTGAATCGCATTGGAAGGGAAGTGAGGGCCTAAGGGACTGTGTAGTAGAGAAGGGACCGATTCCTTGTATTGGGTGTGTGTGGGTGTCCTAGAAGTTAGGCTAGTTCTGGTGTAGGTGTCCTTAGCTCTTCAGTGATCCCACTAGCTTAGCATTCATCTTTTCCCAGCTCCCTGATGGCCTGATAAACCCAACTATGTTGGCTTGGATGATTTGTGTACCTTTGGCTATGTGTGAGCCTGCTTAGTTCCTAATTCCTTAGGGAATCATGCCTAGCTTGGGGGTCGCAGTGTTGCTAAGAGACTAAGGAGCACACTGGCCTATGGTTGGTTGGAACGTTGTAGCGACATAGCTGGTTGCAAGACAAGTTCTTCATAGGTTAAGTATTATTGTGTTTAATCTCTCCAATCATATTTGATTTTTAGTGAATTATGATAAAGATGTTGAATTCCTGAATGTATGTTTTGCTTCTTCTATATGCTGAATAATTATGCATCTCTGCATGTTTTACTTCAAAGCATTTTAGTTTTTATGTATGTACATGTTCATGGAACTAGTTTCAAGGATAGTTAATGGTATGGTAGCGTCCTCTTCACCAGTAGAAGGGTCGGCGACATTACAGTGTTGTATCAGAGATCATGTTGTAGCATGGGCCTCAATGGGCCATGAAGAAGCAGTGACAAAGGCAGGTTGCCCTCTGCCGAGCAGAAGAAATGAGAAAATAAGATAAATGGGAGGAAATTTTCAGAAAATTTACTAAGTGTGAAAATTATTGGATGGCTTAGGATGAATCCCATTCGATACATCAAATGACTTAGCAAAAATCCCATCTAATCCACCAGATAACCTAGGCAAAAGTCCACCTGATAAAGAACCAGCAGAAGAAATTTTGAAAAAATTCTAAAAGTTCAAAAAAAATTATTTTAGAAGTCTCGACTGGGAGGATCCGAGGTTCTCGGTTGGGAGGAGTCAATGGTCTCGGCCAAGGTGAGTTGATACACAACCGAGAAGGAAAACGTAGAGGGAAAATTTTCCAAAAATTTTCCAAGTGTCAAAATCATTGGAAGGCGTTAGCTAAAGCCAACCGATACATTGGCTCAATTAGCCGAAGGGCTTTCGATGACATTGGAGGAGAAAATAGGAAGGAATCCGAAGTGTCAGAAAAGGATAGATGATCGAGCAGCCGATGTGGTTGTGGAAAAAAAGGAAGATAAGAAGAAAAATTCAGAAATTTTTTTAAGTACAGGAAATCTTGGAAGAAAATAAAGGATTGATCAGCCAATGTGTATCAGAAGACAAAGGAAGATTGGTCTGAAATGTCGGAAGAAAAATTTTGTGTTTTGGGAAAAATTGTAATTGTATGATTTTTCCAAGAGAAGGTAAGTAATTCTAATTTTTATAAATGTTATGAAGCTAATAGTTATGTTAGTAACACATTTGCAGAATTGTAGACACCTTCAAGGGCAGTATTCCAGGTAGTGTGGTTTGGTAAAGTAAGTTGTGGTTCAGACAAAAGAACCCATGATGGATATGATGCTCAGGATTCCTACGAGCGTGCGTGAGATGCCATGGGAGAAACTTTCTGAGTTGGAAATGATGACATAGATTCTAATGGAAGGATATTCCAAGAGACACTACCAAATATTGCGGCCACCATGAGAAGCTTGATTAAATCCCATGAAGAGCAGCATCTGTTGAATGCTGCTATGTTGCAGAGTTTGATAGACTTGTAAAGAAAGATAGACTCTAGATAGGGTACAGTAAAACTAGAAGGTAGTAAGAGTATAACCAAGAGAAGAAGAAGCACTTTGAGTAGATCATCTAACTCTAAAGAATCCAGCGAGGATTCAATCTCTTCTTCTCGTAAGGGAAAGAGAAAGAAGCACCATAGGGATCGCTCTCGGGATGAATTTAAGAAGACTAAACCTCCTGCATTTGACGGTTAGGTAAATACTATACAAGAGGATGAATCTTGGCTTATTGGGATAAAGAAGTACTTCCAAGTTTAGGATTATTTAGGAAACATGAAGGCAAGGGTTTCCATATTCAATCTGAATGGAAGAGCATCCACTTGGTGGGAACACTTCAAGCAAGTTAAGAGGATCAGTGAAAGGAGACTTAAGTGGAAACAATTCAAGAAGTATTTCAAGTAGAAATACCTCTCTGACATGTATTATGATGTTCATGATATCACACAGTGGGTGTTTGAAGAGAATATAGGAAACTGCATTTGAAGAGAAGATGGGAAATTGAGGTATTATGATGACAAGATTAAGGAGTTCCATGAGCTGAGATTGGGACAGCAAACCATGGAAGAGTATGCAAATAAGTTCTTGGAGCTGTTGAGGTATGTTAGGTATATCAAAGATGAAAAAGTGAAGGTCCAATGTTTTTCTGAGTGGATTGCCTCAGTCTTACAAAGACAGAATTGAGTTTTATGAACCTAGAACTCTTGAAGTAGCAATAAGGAAGGCTAAATATTTCTATGAGCAAATAAAAGGTAAACCTGATTACCATAAGGCATGGAAGGACAAGAAGAATGAGAAATTTGACGAAATAAATAAAGTTTTCAAACCTTATAACTTTAGGAATCAATAAAAGAAGCCATCCCAAGATGCGAGTAAGCCAGTTGGAGTGATAGGAGAAAAGGCTAAATATCCACAACATAATAGAGGACCACTCCAATGTTCGAAATGTGGAGGACCCCACATCCGTGGAATTTGTCCACTCGAGAATGAGAGTGCAAGGCAATCTTACAACATTCAAGAAGAAGAAACAGTGGGTCAAGTAGCAAGAGCCATCCTTAGGATTTATGTAGCACTGGAGGATCGCCAGGAAGATCACCAATCAACTGTGGTTGAATTTCTAGGTAATATTGTTGAGCAATCTATTTCTATTTTGATTGAACCTGGTTCTACTCATAGTTACATTCCTCCTAGAGTAGTGGAGATTTGTGTTTTTAAGAAAGTGAAGCATAGAAAATCTTGGTTAGTTCAGCTAGCCACTGGAACTAAGAGAAAGGTTAGTGAAGTGCTAGAGAAATGTCCATTGGTAATGAATGGATTCGTCACTTGTGTAGATCTGAATGTTCTACCACTTGGTTCCTATGACGTTCTCATTGGAATGGATTGGTTAGAAGCTCACAAGGTAAAACTTGAATGTTACAATAAGAATTTCGAATGCATGGATGAATAAGGGAACCCAGTAGTGGTAAAAGGTATTCCAAAGGTGATTTCAGTAAGGTGGGTTTCAGCAATGCAGTTGAATAAATTATGTAGGAAAGGTTGTTAGTTGTATGTAGCTCATATTTTGGGGGCATCAGAGGATGAAACTCCTAGGTTGGAGGACTATTAGGTGTTACATGAATTCAAAGATGTGTTTCCTGATGAGATTCTATGGCTTCCTCCAAAGAGGGACATTGATTTCACAATTGAACTTATGCCAAGAGCAGTACCCGTGTCCAAGACACCCTACAGCATGAGTACACCTGAGATGCTAGAACTGAAGATGCAACTGCAAGAGTTGTTGGAAAAGAAGTATATCAAGCCAAGTGTGTCTCCTTTGGGAGCACCAGTTCTGTTTGTAAAGAAGAAATATGGTACGATCAGGTTGTGTATTGATTACAAATAGTTGAACAAAGTTACCGTGAAGAATACATATCCTTTGCCTAGGATTGATGACCTCTTTGATCAACTGAGAGGAGGAAAGGTATTTTCCAAGATTGACTTGAGGTTTGGTTACCATCGGGTGAGAATCAAGGATGAATACATTCATAAGATAGTCTTCAGAACAAGGTATGGATACTATGAGTTTGTAGTGGTACTATTTGGTCTCACAAATGCACCCACTACATTTATGTGCCTTATGAACAGTGTCTTCAGCAGGTATTTGGACAAGTTTGTTCTTTTTTTCCTTGATGGAATTCTTATTTATTCTAAGAATGAGGAAGAGCATGAAGAGAATTTGAGATTGACATTGCAATTACTCAGGGAGCATCATTTATATGCAAAGCTAAGCAAGTGTGACTTATATAGAGATAGAATTCAGTATTTGGGTCACATTATCTCAGAAGAGGGTATATTCGTGGACCCCAAAAAGATTGAAGCCATTATGAATTGGCCTACTCTAAGAAATGTGAAAGATGTAATATCTTTTATGGGACTTGCAGGATACTACAGGAAATTCATTGAAGGATTCTCCAAATTTGCACATGCCATCACTTCTTTTCAAAAGAAGGGGATAAAGTTTGAATGGACATTGAGGTGTGAAGAAAGCTTCCAGCAGTTGAAGAATCTTCTCACTAGTGCACTAGTATTGAAAGTTTTCAACCTAGAGAAATATTTTGTGGTATGTACTGATGCATGTAGACAAGGGCTTGGAGGAGTCCTTATGCAAGACAACCACGTGACATGTTACGAGTCAAGAAAGATGAAAGAACATGAGAAGAACTATGCCACTCATGATCTAGAGCTTGCAGCCATAGTACATGCTCTCAAGATGTGGAGGCATTACTTGATGGGAAGAATATTTGAGCTAAGGACAGACCATTGTGGTCTGAAGTATCTATTTGATCAACCTACTCTGAATGCTAGGAAAGCGAGATGGCTGGAGTTTTTATGTGAGTTTGATTTTGAAATCAAGTACATAAATGGAAAAGAGAATAAGGTAGTTGCTGGACTCAGCAGGAAGGTGCAGGAAATGCATGTGACATCTCTTAGTATTTGCCAATTAGATTTGAGGTAGTAGATTGTTAATCGTACTACTGGAGATGAATTGTATGAGCTGGTAAAAGAAAATTTGCAACAAAAAGGTCTTGAGAAGAGGTATGAGGGATATAAATTGGAAGAAGATGGACTTTTTACTTATAAAGGCATAATTTATATTCCAAATATAGCATATTTGAGGAGAGTCGTTATGGATGAAATCCATCAAGCTCCATATTTTGGTCACCCAGGATACCAGAAGACAAGTGCTACCACCAGAATATAGTACTTTTGTCCAGGAATGAAAAAGGACATGGCTAAATACATTTCAAGGTGCATGAAATGTGAGCAGGTAAAGGTTGAGCATCAACACCAAGCAGGTTTGTTGTAGCCTTTGCCAGTTCCAGAATGGAAATGGGAAGTTATTTCCATGGATTTTATTACAGGATTGCTGAGGAATTGGAGACAACAAGATTCCATCATTGTTGTGGTGGACAAGTTGACAAAGGTAGTGCATTTTATACCAGTGAATTCTACGCATAAGACTAATGACATTGTAAAGATATTCATCAAGGAAAATTTTAAATTCCATGGATTGCCTAAGGAAATAGTCTCGAATAGAGATGTCAAGTTCACTTCCAATTTTTGGAAGGGTTTGTTTGCAGATTTGGGTACAAATCTAAACTTCAGCACTGCATACCATCCTCAGACAGATGAGCAGATAGAGAGAGTTAATCATGTGCTTGAAGACATGCTTCGCATGTATGTGATGGACAAACCAACCAAGTGGGAAGATTACTTACACTTGGTAGAGTTTTCTTATAACAATGGACATCAGGCATCCTCATGGATGAGTCTATATGAATATTTGTATGGAAGAAGGTATAGGACACCAGTAACTTGGGATAACCCAGTGAACAAGGTTGTGCTTGGCCCTTAATTGCTCAAAGAAACTGAGTAGGAGGTTGTAAAGATCAGGCAAAATCTGAAAGCAACACAAGATAGACAGAAACGCTATGCAGATAAGCATAGGTTGAACAGGGAGTTTAGTGTTGGGGATCATGTTTACCTCAGAGTGAGGGAAAAGAAGAGTTCCTTGAATCTTGGAAGTTTTGCCAAGCTGTCACCAAGATATTGTGGGCCACTTGAAGTGCTTGAAAGAATAGGGCTAGTTGCATATAGACTTGCATTTGCTGCTAGAACTAGAGCTCATAATGTTTTTCATGTTTCTTTGCTTAATAAATATGTACATGATCCTAACCATGTGATAAATTGGGATGTGATTCAGGTGGAACCCAAGGGAGAGTTCCAAATTGATGCAATGCGCATCCTCGACAGGAAGGTCACAATGCTCCGAAACTAAGCCATAGGGTAGGTAAAGGTGTAATGGGAGCACTATGGGCCTAAAGAGGCTATGTGGGAAATGTAGGATGCCATGCGATTGGAACATCCATTTTTGTTCAATTCTATGGAACACTGAGGTGGTACCAGTGTAGCATTATATTCAAATTTTGTAAAGCACTGAGGACAGTGCTATTGAAGGGGGAGGGGAATGTAACACCCTAGTTTTCACCCCATTTGCATTAAATGTATATCATGTATATATTGTAATTAATCGTGGTGTGGAGATAAAGGAAAAATCCCCACCATCGATTTGGTCATTTTATGTTTCAGTGATTGAAATCGTTACCGATGGTATATCATGTTGTCCGGCACATTATAATTTTTGCATCATGTAAATATGCATTTTATATAAAAATAAACCCCAACCACCGATGTCAATGGAACCATGATGAAAAGGGCATGATTTTCCTAAGGATAAGGAGGGGGAATTATTAAACCTTGAGCCAATGGGGAAAAGTCAAGTGTCATCTATTAAAACCATTTAGTTATCACCCACCCTTTTGATTTACTCACCTTTCCTTGTCTCATCCAACTACCACATTAAAACCTCTGATGTTAGTTGGGTAGTTATTGCTGGGCAATGGTGTGTGGTAGGATTGTCACTCCTTGCCCACATGCACACTCCACCAGTAGACTCTTTCACTCTCACATGGGCATTCTTGCACTCTCTCCCATCCTCACACAGAGACAGTGGTTGTTCTCCTCCTACACACGCTTGGCATTTTTACTCATGCAGAGAGCTGGGAGAGCGGCGTCATGGGCATTATTTTTTATATGTGTGTGAATTTCGTGGTTGGGGAATTTTGCTGTGGGTATTTCTCTTCGTTGTGGATCTAACTATGTGAATTCACCTCCACGTGGGTTGTTTTTCCTTCCTCAAATAGCTGAGAAATTGATTTTCATTGGTTTCCCCATGATTTTGGTTTATTGTGGGTTCATTTACGTTTTTGGGTTGTTGTGTTTTCTTATTGAGTCGTTTTGGTCACGACAGGGCCAAGAACAACTCAGGAATCAGATTTTCCAGTCAGGGCTGTGTATTACCTAAATTGTCACCTCGATTGTTCTATGGTGTTTGATTTTCTTCCCCAGAGCTGTGAATCATTTGCTTTGTTGTGTGTATGCAGTAGTTGGTCTTTGGACTGTGTTGGAGTGGGAATGGAGGCTTGGTATGCTTGATAAACCTGGTGTGTTTGGGAGCCACATAAACAGAGATGGAGGGTTGGATTTCTTCTCCACAACCATTGAATAGCACTCAAAGGGAAGTCAGGTCCTGAGGGAATGTGTAGCAGAGAAGGGACTGATTCCTTGAGTTGGGTGTGTGTGGGTGTCCTAAAAGTCAGGCTAGTTCTGGTGTAGGTGTCCTTAGCTCTTCAGTGAGCCCACCATCTTAGAATTAATCTTTTCCCAGCTCTGTGATGGCCTGATAAACCCAACTATGTTGGCTTGGATGATTTGTGTACCTTTGGCTATGTGTGAGCATGCTTAGTTCCTCTTGGGGGTGGAAGTGTTGCTGAGATACTAAGGAGCACACTAGCCTATGGTTGGGTGGAACATTGCAACAAGGTAGCTGGTTGCGTGACAAGTTCTTCATAAGATAAGTATTCTTGTGTTCAATCTCTGCAATCATATTTGATTTTTAATGAATTACGATGAACATGTTGAATGCCTGAATGTATGTTTTTCTTCCACTGTATTATGAATAATTATGCATCTCTACATGTTTTACTTCAAATCATTTCAATTTTTATGTATGTACATGCTCATGGGGCTAGTTTCCTGGATAGTTAATGGTATGGTAGTGTCCTCTTCATCGGTCAGAGGGTCGGGGATATTACAATTGAAATCCACCCAAACTTGTAAAATACCTATGGATTTGTGTAATAAATCATGAAATTATATGTCGAATAGTTCTATATGCTTCGGTTCAGAGGAATTCTATCTTTTCCTACAGTAAAACTAGCCCACGGCCCACAACCCAAACTTTTTTTATAAAATACATATCACATATGCAATATAACAGATGTCCCATTTAACTCATATGCATTATATTGCATATGTGTTATGGTTACAATGGGTTACCCCTAATGGTGTCTATATAAAATATGATTATCATATTGCATATGTGATATAGCCCATGTGCAATATAACACATATGTGATATATTGAATATGCGATGTAGTGCATATTACATAGGAGAAATTAAAACATTA
>LPNX011000731.1:343551-357458 GCA_001517045.1 Pseudotsuga menziesii | reverse complement strand
AAGAAAATTTACTACTCCTTAAAGGTCAGAATATGTCTGCAATATGCTAAGATCAGCCCAGAATGAGCCCAACATGCCTCATCTTGCTCTTTGGAGGCTACAATACACATCAAAGCTGCACAGAAGTTGAGATTAAGGGCTATCTTGTTGCCCATAACTACTTAAAACATGCCCAAATATGAGAAATGGTCTGATCACTGTTGTTCGAAGGGTGAAAATGTTCTCAAAACTGCCCAAAAACAACCATAATGCTGTTGCTCACCCATGCTATACCAAATCATCAGCGACTAGGGTATCATCATCAATGTTGTCAAACTTGAAATTGGCAAAGACATAGTCGGTGACTCAAGAAAGACTCATTTAAGACTCGGTAAAAAAATAAACTCAAAATACAATAAATTTTGTGCACAAAAAAACTAATGACAATTCTAATCCATATAAGTTATAAAACCACATTTATGAAAAAATTCATTGGATCATCTCATAAAAAATGATAATACAAAAATTTATACTCCATATTTATATTCAAAATAGTGAACTGAAAAATGATTTCATGAACAATGTCTCCAAGTCCAATCTTAAGTCTCATGCATGACTACGAGAAGTAGAACACCTAGAATAGAGCCTAAGGAAGACTTGCCAATGCTAATGCTAGAATGTAGAAATTATTCGGTGGAGTGACCAGCATTGATTGGAAGTGATTCCTAGCTAAGAGGAGTTGGTGGCTAAGGTTTTCCTATGGATTTCCTAGCTAGGCTTTGGAGAGCTTGAATTGTACCAGCTTTGTGATAATACTATGGTATGTACTTGTACTTCATCTAATATATATATATATATATATATGAAGTTTCCAGCTGTCCAAATATTGTGTGTTTGCATATTTGGATTTCAATTGACGTTATCTTCTTAATTGAGTGGATTTCAGCCCTTGTTGTTCATGTTGATTTGACATAATACATAGCTGAATTGATTAAGTGAGTTAAAACATCCAGAAGATAACGGAGCAGATTTGCTGCTGTTTTAATCTATTGTAATAAAACATTTCAAATTTGTTATATACCTTGAAAAGTGTGCCCTAATAGTTGTATCATTGTAGTATTGGAGTACACTCATAGGGTAGTTATTCTTGTGGGTTGCCAAATGAAATTGGATTGAAGGGAAGTGATATATCACTGTTGTAATTTAATATTTCAGATCATACTTATTACAGTTTGATTAGCCTTATTACAGTTTGATTTAGCACTTGAGTGGAAAAGTCCCAACCCACTAGTGCTACCAAGAAGCAACTTTGAAAGAAAGAACAACTGTCACCTTAGTACTGAATTCTCTCACTTTTGACCAGCTCTTAGAGGTCAAGGGAGGCCTCTCTAGGGTTGATTAGATGATTCCTAATGAAGAGAGCTTGGAGAGGATTGTTTTTTAACTAGATTAAATGTACCAGTGAATTTGCAAGGAAAGTTGATTCCCCAAAAGAAAATGTTTGGGTGTGCAAATGATTGATATTCTAAGTGAATCAAACACATTGAAATGGAAATACTTAAAATATATTAGAGAGAATTGACATAACATTGCTCCATCCATCAAATTGAACATAAAGGTAGTAATATAGTATATCCAGTCGCATATAAAATTCCTCAATTCTGAAATTTGAAGAGAAATGCAGAAAATAAACTCTACAATGATTAAATGTTTCAGTGATGATCAAGTGGGTTTATAAGCCATAAATTAAATTGTATTCCAAATCAAGTGAATTGAAAGAGGTGATTAGCTCAATATATGATTAAAGCACAATATTTAAATCCAAGATGAGACCTTGCTTGAGAAAATTTCTGAAGCAAGATGTCACTCAAAGGATCTTAAATTTATTAAGTGTTAGATCCTCTAAAATTCAAGTAATTTCCAGATTTATTGAAGTGATGAGAATCATTTTTTAAATGTAGATTAAGCCAATAAAACTCATGATGCTGAAATATAACAAATGCTCAATTGAAAGATTGTAGACAACTAGTTAATCTTAGACTTTGCAACAAGAAAATTGTGGAAAAGGACATACAAAATTGAATCATCAATCCACAATTAGTGTTCAAGTCCTTGAATTGGCATCCCATGAATTTACGCAATGCAAATTTAGAGATTATGTAACTTGCACAAGTAATTTCCAGAAGTAATCAATAATGTGTAAATCACTTGGTTACGGTAGATGTGTTTATTAATTAAAACAAGAGATTATTGCCCAATGAATTAACCTAGAAATAACCATTCATAAAACTAAAGATCTTTGCTTGAAGGAAAGAGAATAAGTGTTGTTATGCAAGAAAGCAAACCAATTTCATAAAATAGAAATTCTTCATGAACAATTTGCAACTATTAAAGTGTCAAATCTGAAAAAGACAGTGTGCTAGTTGCTCACTAAAATTCCAGATTTAGAAGATGATTTAGTGGTACTTATTCCAAAATTGTTATCTGAGAAAAATGGGCAAAAATGACCATAAGAAATCTGTAAAACTTGATAAAACCATACAGATTTCAAAAGGTAAGTTATTAGCACAAAACACCTAAGAAAAAATTGTCTTAATTATTAACAGGCAGATTTATTTTCTGTTAGAAATTAACTGCAAAACATAAATGAACTATGGAAATCAAGACCTAGGAATGATACAAAGAGTGAGAAATACCTTCACTTGATGGTTTAGAAATCTATAAAATATGGCAGCCAAATTTCTAGCTTAAAGAAGGGTGAAAAATGAAAGACTTCTTTTATATGGCTGATGAGATTGGAAAGAGACGAGCACTTGAGGCTGGGATACCTACAAAACACATTACAATTCCATCCCAATCCTTTGATGTTTGATGTAAAATATTTAAATATGTTACAACTTGAACTAGCATGTGTGATTAAAGCCCCAAAGGACAAGTTTACCCCAACTATAACTTATAGGTGTTACCCACTGTCACCTTGATAACCACCTCTTTGTACTTCTGGTTGTCTATTCTCCAAGACAGGTGGGGGGGACTCTTCCCTAGGATACTAGACTATGAAAATGAAGCACAAGGATTGTAAGAGTTAGTATTAGAAAAACTTGAGGTCTTCTTTGTAGTATAGGTGATGGGAGGGTTATGAACATTGAAAACTAGTGACAATTCCCAAGGCATATGGAGTCTAAAGATAATTCCCCCTTGGGCCTTGTTTGAAAGTGTTTGACTGGAACCTTTGTAAAGAAAGAAAAATTCCTACCCCAAAAATCTTGAAGCTTTAAGCAAAATCTACCAAGAAATGGTGGCCATAGCACACACCTTCAATATTTAACCCTAGCTTACACCCTAGCCTATGCAAGCTTGATTTGTAAATCACAAGTCAAGCCACAAGACTAAAATATAAAATAAAAAAGGAAATAATTCCCTCTTTAATCCACCCAAGCAAATTTACTTTCTTAGTGAACTAGGTTAAAGATCTCAAAATTCCAAAAGACACATGTCACCACAATATTCATCCATCAAGAAAACCCAAGAGAAGAAAAACTTTATACTTCAAAATGTTCCATAAAGACATGTCAATTAGGCTCCAACAGAGAGAAAGCTCTCAAAATCCAACCATGAGTTCAAATGAGGAAGAATATTTCTTATAAAGGAGAGAAGCTCAACTTCCTTTACAATATAATATTACTAAATCCCTAGTTTAGCCTAGGGTAGAGTATACAAATGAAAAAAACCCCACTAAAGCTAACAAACTTCTAACAAATCATAAAATAAAGTGCTTAGTCGCCACATGTACAATAAATGAGATACATAAGGCCCCAAACAAGGAGGGGGGCTCCATCAAGCAAGGGTTCAATGTCAAGTGATGATGCCACATGGCCACCCCTTCAAAGGGTGCAATCCATAAGTTTATCTTAGAAGTGGATAGAAACTAGAATTTCTTCTAAGAGATGTGACCCTTCCAATTGCAAAGAACCTTCCTAACTGAAAATTGACCACAATACTCAACCTTCAAAGGGAGATAAGGTCCAAGAAGATGGCGCTTGCCCCAAATGATGAACAAAAGTCATGCCAAGACTTCAAAGTCAAGTCTTCAAGACCTCCAATACCAATGCTTTTAAGAGGGTTGGTGCCCACATACCAACCGATTTCCTCAAAATGAAAAACGACTCCCTCAAAATGAGTATGAAACAACATCATTCATTCAAGTATGGACCAAAACTCATCACAAAAAGCATGCATAAGGGCACCATAAGACCTCTAATGATGAACGCTATCCATAAGAGGGGATGTGCCAAGTGGAAAAGGCACTCTGATAGCAAATCATCCTCAAATCAATCATCACAAAGTCGAGCATTGCAATGTGTAAAGCATATTCAAGATAGGTGCCACATAGAATAAGGGACAAACATGAGATGATCCAACAATCATGGCATAAAATGTTATGTAAATCATATTCCCTAAGTCTATATCACAACACCTCAATGCTACCATAGTTTTCTTCTGATTACTTACTGTTCAATGGAGAGGATAGTGTTAAGTTTTCCATTCAAATAGAACAAAGGATCGTTGAAAGAATAACAAGCACAGCAGAACAAAAGAGAACACAAAGATTTATCCTGGAAACCCTCGTGGGGAAGAAAACCCAGTAAAACTCCCTCTATATAGACTTCACCCAAGTACAGTGTAAGATCAAAAGAACAAGACTAGACTGCTTCCTCTCCTCCAGATGGACTGTTTCTTCTCTCTCTAGCACAACTGCTTGAGTTCTGTGTGTGTCCAAATGAGGGAGGTTTCTCCCCTATTTATACTGATCAGTGGAGAATCCTAACAACCCAAAGGGCCACTTCTCCTCCCAATCAGGACCAACTTGCCCTGGGAGACTCAAAAATACATTTTAATAATACTTTTGTGGGTGTTACTGACCTGACTTACAACGGAGGTTTTACCTCAAGACTTTACATGACCAGTTACATCAATGACATCCCTAATTGGAGGAACAACATCTCTGAAAGATGTAATAACAATAATAATACAAAATAGAATATATTTTGCAGTTACATTTCTTTAACATACAACACTTTCACCTAGGGTTAGAAAAGGTATCCAACAGTTTGTTGCTTCAGGATACTATGGCTGTGAGGCAAGGGGTGGTTCTACCTCTACTATACCATATAATTTATGAAGGTTGGGCACTTGTTTTCTCTCCAGTGCACTATATTTCCCACATTATTCACCCAGGTTTGTTGATAAACAGGTCTTCATGGAACTACAACATCTGTTGTACTCGCGCAAGGTTTAATAGCTAAAGGTGTAAAGGTGATTTGTTGTCACTAGTGTTGTATCAAGTTTTTATTCATTTTTATTCGTCCTTATGGTGGTTGGTTTTCATTATTCTAAATTCAATGCTTCAGTGGGTTTAAGATGTATCTGAATGGAAAAATGCTAATAGCATTGTTGAAGAAGAATTTGTGATCTTCTTGTCAATTGTCGAGCTTGAACTTGAGCTTTAAGAAAAAAAACCAATAGACAAATCTTCCTCATATTTTAAGATTTGTGAATAAGAATATGAATCATAAACCTTTCCATTTAGGTTGTTGCAGCAAGAGCAAATCCTATTCAAATTACTAGGGGCATTGAAAAGACAGTAAAGGCCCTTGTTTTTGAACTCAAGGGTTTGTCAAAGGAAATAAGTCCTCACATTTTGAGTAGGTAGGTTTTCTGCTTCTGGTCTTGTTAGATATTTAATGGCTTTAGTTGCTTAGTCTATGGAGCACTTTTGACATGGGAATAGTCGATTCAAAATTGTCATTTAGAGTTTTTTGAAGATTCTAGGGTAGAATGTTGAGGAATCTCTTGTGTAACATTTGGGACTGATTTTATCTGTAAATGGTTATGCATGTGAACACCTTGTAAATTTGTAATCTATATTATTCTCTAGGTTGAATACATTGAATTAGCAGATGTTGCTGTAGTGAGCATTGGGAATAATTATGAAATAGGGAACATGATAGCAGAGGCTATGAGTAAAGTTGGGAGGAAAGGTGTCCTGACACTTGAAGAGGGAAAAAAGTGCAGAAAATCATCTGTATGTTGTAGAGGGAATGAAATTTGATCCTAGATACATTTCTCCACGCTTTGTGACAAACAGTGAGAAGATGTCTGTGGAGTATGAGAATTGCAATGTAATTGATGTGAATGAAAGCTTCTTCTTGTGTTTTGTGTTTTTCTTCTATTTTTTACTGCTCCTTTAATGAAGATAGAATATAAATAAATCACATAACCCTCATCTAAGTTGCTAATTTTTTTCCCAAATACATGTCCTTTGTGTGTCATATACTTATGGTACACCTTCCTGGTTGTTTTCAGGTTGGTGTTGGTTTGGAGTTTGTACCGAATTTTATATTCTATGCATTATGAACCTTTTGTTTTTTCCGTATAGTATTAGATTTAGAACACTAATCTAAGGATAGAAAGAAATATGAACACTACTAAGAAGAGGAAAAGGGTTGCTTAATTTCTATTGATGTGTGCATGCTTTTTTCTGCTACTTAGATGGCAAAATTTTGGGAACAAAATTCCCAAACACTGTCAACCCTAAAGCTATTTCCTTTGATATGATAAAGGAAAATTATGGAATACATAACTTTGGTTCATCAAAACACCCAAAATATGCATTTAATTTCTAGAAATTAAAGGTTTCTTACTTGCTATTGTGTCGTTGCTCATATTCTATCTTTTTTCTCCTCTGCTCAACTTGCCTAGCTTCAAACTCCTCTCTACTCAAAAATGGATGAGCAGAGTTGTAATTACCCATTACCATAATCCATATATTCTATGAAATTTACAAACTTGCTCAGTTAAAACAAATGTATTCAATCTTATCTAAATTCAGAAGATTCAAAATTGAAATGACTCCACAAACTTAAGAGTAAGACTGGCTCGTAATAGGTAAATATTGGAAAACAAACTCACAACAAAACTAGGCTTCAAAAACAATTCAGGAACGTGTTTTTTGTTCTAGGTTTGGACATGTATAGTTTTTTATTTTACAGGTCAAACTTGACTAAGTCTTGCACAACCCACCAAGTATGGCCATGTCCACCAAGATTTCCTAATACTAGTAAAAATAGCAAATTAAGATGTGTTTGACCATGTCTTTAAACTTAGCAAGTTATGGCCAGTTTGACCAAGTGTAATCATCATGCTTGACTCAGCAAGTCAAACTCAGGTAGTCAAAAGACTCAGCCAAGTCTTATAAGTATGATCCTATATCTAAAAAACTCATTTAGGTGTAGTAAGATAAATCAATACAAAAGAACACTTCACCTTTGAACAAGAGGGACAAAACCTAGCATATATCCCTATGCTCCATGCATATCCGTTGGCATAATATGTCCACTAAATGGCATGTCAAATGGATTAGGTCCATAACCCATGTATGGCACACCACCATTACATGCCATGTAAGCCTTTGGTCTCCACTGTGCACCAGGCCAAGAATTAAATGCAGTAGGTGCATCATATGGCATCATACACCCTTCAGCACCAAAATATTGTGATGATCTCCACTGCATCTCATTGGTTGTAACAATGATAAAGCACCCAACATTCATCATTTACAAACGCATCCATTGGCTTCAAATTAGGAAAGGAAATTATAGTGAAATTAGAGAATACAACAAAAAAAACATCCTATAACACTTTCCAATACATCAATTTCCCAAGTGAAAAGCAATATAAAGATGACTTACTAGTAGAGATTTGTCGAGCTCACTTATTTTTCTTATTTCTTGCTGAAAACGAGCAAAGTTTAAAGTGCATGAGAAACATTGCTACAAATATATACCTACTTATCATGGATAAAAAAATCCACAAAGCCATAAATCCAAAAGAACCACTCCTATAAACATGCTAAGTAATAACTACTTGGCTCAACAACATGAAACTTTTGTTGAACTTCTTCCTCAACCAATGGGGCACTCTCCTGTGATAAAGGCTCTTTTGTGCTCATAGACTCATGTGTTGCCTCAAGCGGCTCAACTGTTTTTCTAGAGCATTTTTTCTATAATGATTGTTGTGGTTGCTTTATAGGTGGCTTCTTTTCAGAAATGCTTTCCTTCACATTTGGCATGTACAACCTTGAAGGAGTTGTGTTTGCCTCCTTTCCACATCCTGAAAGAGAAGGAGATGAGAATTTAGACCTGGCATGCCTGGCTGACTCCATATTTGCAACAGAAGATACTTGGACCATCAGATAGCCATAAGTAGGTAGCTAATATCAACTTGTACTCATGCATACTTTTTTGGCTAACTAATATACCTTGAACTTGTAGCAAGTTGCCAGCGTTTTTTGTACTGCTGGTTTTGGTCTCAAAAATTCAATTTATGGTATCTCGAAGAGCCTTATTTGGTAATAGATCATCGGAAATAATGTTTGTTACTCCACATACACATATGAAATTTGAGATGATATGGTCCCTAATTCCTAAAATAGATGGAAACAAATTCAGAGGTTTAAACAATAACAACATGTGCTAGACAAAAACATATACTATGAATCACACAATCTAGAAAACATCACACCAAAGTAATATCTATGTGATATCAGTGATAGATAGTCATTGTCTTTGAGAAGTACAAAGGTCTGTATCCTTACAAATTTGAACTGAGAAGAATCATAAGTCTGAAACCCATTCTTAGGTAGTAAATCTTGATCTTTGGGTTTTTCAATTTCTTTTGGCATGTAAATAAGAACAATTATAATTCTAATCTCAGGATGATTCATCTGTCATGTGTACTAGTCTAGCTAAATATGAACCACAAAATCAACCATTCATAATGCTGAGAAAGTTGAAACATCATTCATACACCATACTAGATTATAGGAACTGGTAGCATATCCAAATAAATGCACTGCAAACTCAAAGCCACCATTTACATTGTAAAAACTATAAATATAACCTAAACAGGCATAGAGGTGAAAGGGTGTACTCTTCTTTCTTCTCTGTCGCAATTTGCATGCGAGACCTTCCCAGAACTCAGTGCACTAAAATAGATGTATTTTTTGGCAGCCGCATTCCTTCATCAAGATGTTCTAAAATTAAAAAAAATACATAAGCTATATCACAACCTACACTAACGATTGGAATGGAGATGTCTTCAATCCTCTTCGAAGGTTTAGGCCTAAAAAAACTACAACTGGGGAAAATATATGGGATATCTGCCACCCAAACACCCACTATGGCAACAACAGTTCATCAACATACACCACATATCAAACACCTAAAACACCCACTATCGCAAACTACGATGGGGTAGCCAAAATATTAGTCATATATTTGTAGAAAAAAAATGAATTTTTTATCATTGAACATAAAATAGTAAAACATGGCTCAAATTATAGATCTTGAAAGTCCAAATAGTTCTTACCCACAAACGTAGAACAACAGAGAAAGCATTCCATGGGTAGACATCTGAAACCTTCAAACCACATGCTCTCCCAGCAAATCACGAGCTCTTGTAGATAAATAAAGAATATTTACCAATTAAATGCAAGTGTTGAACACCACATAAACTAGGTTTCAAATCACAAGCTCTGGTAGTTGAATAAAAGACCTACCAGATACCGAAAGAGGAGGAAATTAGGTACATCTGATTGGAAATTAAGAACTCAAGACAAAACCTTAACAATGAAAAATGGATGGAGGGGCTATCCATACTCTTTTTTACAAGTGTTTGTTCACCAGACTACTTGGATCATCCTTTTTCCAAGTTAGCATAATCTTTATCTTGCATTTGAGCAATTTATGAAGCAATTTCAGAGTTCTAGGGTTAAACACAAATTTTAATTAAAAAAAGGGTGATCAAATTCAACCAAAAAAGAACATTACAAACTCATACCAAAGAGAAATTGTTTCAATTAAAAAAATAACAAGCAAAAGAACATTACAAGACTAAATTGGCCTATTGAAATGTACCTTGAGATCTATTCATACAGTCCATAAACAAGACCGAGAAGATCAAGCTTCATTTAAAGCAGATTCACCCCTCATTGTTAATCCCTCTGTGCTATGATTAATTCCAAGATTATTTGGAACTCTAACAGCAACTAGTACCCAAAATGATATCATCATCTAATTCCTAAGTCATAACCCCAAGGGATCCATTAGATCCCTGCCTTCTTACAACTCAAAGTCATCTTCCAACTTCAATGTTTGGGAAACAACCTCCTCTTCATAATCGTCGACCACAAAATAGGCATTGTTCCCAATCAGACTGAACCTGTAACTAGTGAACACATATAGCGCAAGGGTTACCAATTCTCCAGCCATTACACTAGTCTAGGCATACTAGTAAGCAGTTATGTTGATCAGAGCATAAACTACAATGCGAGTGAAGTAAATATAGTAGACCACCACAATGTAATACTATCTGAATAGAGTCAACTTCATCAGATTCACAACTACCTTGCCGTTAGTATGTGCATCCTGTTGCAAATTATTTATAGACTAGATAATGGGGAACAAGACAACACAACAACAGATCATGTAAACTAGGAGAAACACTTGGTTCCAGGCAAGCCAATCCTTGGCATATGGCCCAGTCTCATCGATCACCACAGTAGAAATATTGTCTAAGACTTGCAAGGGAATGAAAACAATGAGAAATTTCTTCTCCTTGCCTTGCAGATAGGGTTTAAAGAAGGACCAGCCAGTGCCAATCAAGACAATTAGGGTAAAAAGCATAATTCTCTTTAGAAAACTAAAAATATAAAACAGAACATCCCATCCATGGGTTTTTTCGGTTCTCTTAATGAAAGAATTGTCCTCTTCCTCCCAGAGGATATTTATATCTTTTATATAGACGAGGGAAGCCATGAATACATGGGTCTGGTAGGTCATAAGACAAATTTTCATAACCATGTAGATCCAAACCCCAGCCAGTGCAACAGATATCAAAGATAGTGAAAAAAAGATTCGACATAAGGGTTTCACTAGCCGAAAGATAATTCCTGGTGCCATCACCGCCCCCCTCAAGATTATAAATAACTGTAGTTACATCCATTGAAACCACAATGTCATAGATACAATTAGAAAAGACCAGAGTAAACTAGTTTGCTTCGAGCTCTTTGAAAGTTTTGTTGAAGGGAAATGAATTCTCCAAATCCTTAAATGTAAAGAGGGGTGTGATGAGCTTACTATCGAGTACAAAGCAAATTTCTCCATGTTCCAGATCTTGCAAGACGTGAAGCCAGACATCTTTGGTGCTCAGGAAGAACCCCATGGACTCCAAGTCGATATCATTCTCCTTGATGGCCTTGTACGAGGAATCCTTCACATAGATTTCCAGGATGCCTCTATGTGTGAACCTGAATTCCTTGAAGGGAATGATGAAATGGTAGTCGGATTTAATCTCTGAATGTCGTATTTTAGCTGAACAAAAAGGATTGAACCCCATCAAAAATACCATGATTTCCATTGCAGAAACCCTTGAATTGGACTCCTTCCTAAAGATCTGAGATGAATATTTCATTGCATTGCAGTCGTGTCCTAGTAATCACCAAAATGTCGTACGGGAGGGAAGAACACAGGGAAAAATGGCCATAGATTTAACAACCTTGAATAGGATCACCTTGGGCTTGAGCTTTAGTGAAATGTAAGATTGTTCTACATTGGTACCCACCACTTCAAGTTGGCGCCAAAACCCAAATTGTGAAACTACACTAACATGATAGAATGAAATTTGTATTTGTTTAACTTGAATTCTATCATATTTGTATTTGTTTAACTTAAAATTTTTATATGTATTAATAGTATATAATAAAAAATTACTTAGTAAATTTTTTTAAAATTTTATATGTATTATTAGTACATAATAAAAAATACTTAGTAACATTTTTTTTTTAATTTATAATGTAAATAGTTTAATAATTAATATTATTTATAAATAAAATATTTAAAAACAAATGTATATAGGTCTATTTTTATAGTTATTTTGAAATATATAAGTAATAGCTCACCGCTAGGACATTGTCATAGTTAATTTATCGTCAAGACATTGTCAGAGTTAATTTGGTGTTAACAGTGGAGTTGTAACACATGAGGCTCTACAATTTACTAAGTTCTAGGGGGTCTATGAATCCATTTGTAGTCTTAGAATTTAGTAAAATATACAACATTGTCAAAATTGTAAATTTTCATTGCCGAACTGATCCACAACTAAAAATGACCAAATAAATGACCAATTGTTATGTGGTCATTTTTTTCTAGATACCCCGTGACCAAATTTGGTCATTTATCTTGGTCTTTTTTAGTTTAGTTTTATCATGTGACCAAAATTGGTCATTTATCTTGGTCTTTTTTAGTTAGTCCGCTTAAATTTATCAATTTTGGTCATTCATCCCTTGAAAAAAATTGTGGTGACCAAACCTTTTGGTCTCTTGGTCACTAATCTCTCATTTTACACTAGTGTACTCATCCTCATCCTCATCCTCATCCTCATCCTCTTCCTCATCCTCGTCCTCATCATCATCATCATCGTCATCACCCTCATCCTCATCATCATCATGATGGTTATCATCATCATCATCATCATCATCATCATCATCATCATCACCCCCATCCTCATCATCATCATCATAGTCATCATCCTCCTCATCATCACCATGACTATCCATCATGATCTTCATCGTCACCCTCATCCTTGTCATCATCACCATCCTCATCCTCATCATAATCATCATCACCCTCATCATCATCATCATCATCATCACCCTCATCCTCATCATATTTATCATGGGCATCATCATCATCATCATCATCATCATCACCCTCATCCTCATCATATTAATCATGGGAAACATCATCATCATCATCATCATCACCCTCATCCTCATCATCATCATCATAGTCATCATCCTCCTCATCATCACCCTCATCCTCATCATCATCATCCTCATCATCATCATCATCATCACCCTCATCGTCATCATCATCATCATAGTCGACATCCTACTCGTCGTCACCATCACTATTCATCATCATCTTAATCATCACCCTCATCCCCATCATCTTCACCATCATCATCATCATCATCATCATCATCATCACCCTAATCCTCATCATCATCATCATAACCCTGATCCTCATCAACATCATCATGGTCATCATCATCATTATCCTCATCCTCATCATCATCATCCTCATCCTCATCATCCTCATCCCCATCATCACCCTCATCCTCATCATCTTCATCATCGTCATCATCATCATCATCATCACCCTCATCCTCATCATCATCATCATAGTCATCATCCTCCTCATCATCACCATCATTGTTCATCATCATCTTCATCATCGCCCTCATCCTCATCATCATCAACATCCTCATCCTCATCATCATCATCATCACCCTCATCATCATCATCATCATCATCACCCTCATCCTCATCATCATCATCATGGTCATCATCATCATCATCATCATCATCATCACCCTAATCCTCATCATCATCATCATCATCATCATCACCCTCATCCTCATCATATTTATCATGGGCATCATCATCATCATCATCACCCTCATCCTCATCATATTCATGATGGGCAACATCATCATCATCATCATCATCATCACCCTCATCCTCATCATCATCATCATAGTCATCATCCTCCTCATCATCACCCTCATCCTCATCATCATCATCATGGTCATCATCATCCTCATCATCATCATCATCATCATCATCACCCTCATCGTCATCATCATCATCATAGTCGACTTCCTACTCGTCATCACCATCACTATTCATCATCATCTTAATCGTCACCCTCAGCACCATCATCATCACCATCCTAATCATCATCATCATCATCATCACCCTCATCCTCATCATCATCATCATAACCCTGATCCTCATCAGCATCATC
>LPNX011000731.1:224082-329804 GCA_001517045.1 Pseudotsuga menziesii | reverse complement strand
ATAGTTATCATTAGTGGCTCATTATAAATATATAATTTTCAATATTCTTACCAACATGTAATATCCTATGCATGCAATACATATCCTCATACATTTCATGTATAAGACTTAGGAAATGTAGTTATAATCAGCAAGATAGGGTTTAAGGAAACTTCCCTTTTCAAGTCCCACATCCTCGCATGGAACTCCTCTTCCACACAACAGCCGGTTAGCCTTCATAGTCCTTGCTACCTCTGGGCATGCAACTTTCCAGATTTGTCCATTTGATAGCAGCGGCCATCATTAGCACTTTGCTGCTCCATGCTCAGATTCTGGTGACTTTCCCTTGTTCCCTATTGGATAAGCTTTCCAATGCCTATCCACATGCTTCATTTCGACCTTGGGTGTGAAAACCACACCACTTCTAAAAATGAAGATTTTCACCAAATATCGGCATTTTACATACAACTGCATTTTGGACTGGGTGCCAACTTCAGCAATCTATAAACCCCACTAAAAAACTGCTGAAAAATCTTGTGGGAAAACAGTCGAAATCTACTGGAAAATCCCACTTGAAAATCTCAAAATTTCCTCTGCAGAATTGTCTCTCATTTCAACTATCAGCCTGACATTTTGGCAGTCGAAACAACTAGCTTCTCTACTGTTCATCGACGATCCGAACCACAATCCTTTCTACTGCATCGACGGCCATAACCACTATCCATCGGATGGATAGTTCCTTAGGCATCCGCAATGTCGGGGAGTAAACCGTCTATGGATTCCATGGCTAAACAGCTCATCGGCAGTTGAAAGAACTAATTTCTCTTGACCTATTGGCGGACCAAACAACTAGCTTCTCCCGGCCTATCAGTGGTCCGTTCATCTATGCTTCTGATCTTTGTCAGCAATCGAATCCTTTACCTGTCGGATGGCTATTTCTCTAAGCTTCCGACACCTCAGCAGTTTGATATTCATTTTTCATTCGACGCTCATAGATGGTCCAATCAACTAAATTTTTTCGACGTTTCAGGCCGATCCTCCTCTGTCTTTCGACATTTCGGCAGACTGATCCTCTAATTTTATCCGACGTGTCAGTGGTCCAATCCTCTAAAAATTTTCGACGTTTCTGTACTTAGAAAATTTTCAGAAATCTTTCTTCTTCCTTCTGCCGCCCCATCGGCAACCTCATCTTCTATTTTCCTCCAATACTTGCTGCCGCATTGGCTACTCAAATAGCTAAATTTTGCCAATGGTTTCCATACTTAGATGAATTTTCAACTTTTCAAAATTTTCCCCTTCCTACTTTCTTCCACCGATGGCATCGAAAGTCCTTTCGGCTAACTCAGCCGACATAACGGCTACTCAAACAGCTAACGTCTTCTGATGATCTCAAAACTTAGAACATTTTTGAATTTTCACCCACGTTGGCTCAATCATGTACTTTCTGTCGCCGCTTGATCTTCTTTTCATCGGCGAAATAGTTTTTTCCATAGCCGCAATGGTGGAACACTATCCTTGATCTTCTTTCGATCGGTGAACTGATTTTGACCGTCATCGGTAGTATTTTCTCATCGGAAGTCTAGTGCTCTAGAATTCTGCAACGGTGGGCGTACAAACCACTATCTTCTTTCGATAGCTGATGATTTCTATACTTAGAAAATTTTTTGAACTTTCTTCATGGCGTCTGCGGTCGGAGACCTTACCCGTCAGACGTGTAGTTGTTTAGCCATCCGCAATGGAGGATGCTCCAACAACTTTTTGCTTCTGCTGAATTTAACACTTGAGCCAAATTTCAAAACTTTGCTCCTGTCGGCAATAGGATCCACTAACACTGTTGCATCGGAATTTTAGTCCCTTCGGCAGCCGTAACAGTGGACAACAACCGCTAAATTCTTTCGCGGTGTCGACGACCCCAACATCTATTTTCTTCCGATAGACATCGACACTTAGATTTTTTTTTGGTAATTTTCCCTCCACTATTCTTCACCGGGAATGATTCCTTCTAGCTCTTCTGCTACATCAGAAGTTCGTTCCAGTAAGTGTTCCGAAGAACTGACTGTTCAAACACTTAGGCAAATTCGTGGAAGTTTTATTTCATCCATTTCTGATCTCTGATGGGAAAAGAGAAATCCTGCCTCTATCAGTGCATCTTGGTGGTCCATTCAGGCCCATGCTGGAACATGAGCTTGGATACGACGGTGTCATGTCCCCGACCCTCGGACCGGCAAAAAGGATGCTACCCACACCACTTAAATGGGAAAATAGCCCCATGAACATGAACAGACATCAATGCTGAAATTAAAAAGCTTAACATAATGCATACTAAGATGCATAAAACATATAAGGATACATAGTTACTCAACATTCAGCGGAAGCAAACATATACATTCCAACATTCCACATGTTCATCATAATTCATGAAACAGTAGATATAATTACAGAGATAAAATAGTCAGGAGTGCTTATCTTTTAATGAAGAACTCTCCCACAACCAGCTATGTCGCTGCAATGTTCCACCCAACCATAGGCCAGCGTGCTCATCAAGCTCTCAGTAACATTGCCACCCCCGAGCTGGGCATGATTCCTCAAGGAATAAGGGTCAATGTAGGATTACACATAGCCAAGGTTTTCCAATCAGCCAAACCCACACAGCAGGGTCCTACCAAGTCATCAAGGAGCTATGACAGGATAAATTCCAAGTTGGTGGCCTCAACACTAGTCTTCTCATACATACACAGCCTATAATACCACTCTCAATAGTCCAAATACCAACCACTGCATGTCGCAGCAAAAAAATCCCTTCACAACTCTGTGAAGACAACTGGATGACAATCCCAACAAAGGGAAAAACACAGTTCAAGCCACAAGACAACTCAGAGTTGTTCTTGGCCCTACTGTGGCCAAGACAACTCAATAGCAACCCAAAACCAGGGTACATCAACAGCCACAACCTCACAATGAATGATGGAAACAATCCACAGTCCCAAAATAGAGGAGAGGGAAAACTCCCAGCTTAGACATGGGTAAACACAAATGTAGACCATAGTAGACAACATACATGGCCATAAGAAACAAGGATACATACACATACCACCGAAACCGGTATGGGACACACAGGCACACAGCCTCAAGTGTGAATGGCTCCTGCAAATATAAATTGCACGCCCCCTTCACTCAACCCTGCGCGAGGAAGACGAACTGGCCTCCTCCTTATGCACGTGGATGAATAGACCACAATCATCCAAAAGGATTAGAGAGCCGACCCCTTCCAATGTGAGGGTAACAACAAATATCCCCCACCTGTTCGTGAAGAGAACCCTCCGCGTGAGGGTGGACCAAACCAAACAATGGAGGAATGGAGAGAGTGGAAAGAGTGGGGAGAATGGAATGTCGCTCCTCTGCCCTAGTGACGTGAAGAGGAATAATCCACTGGTGGAGTGGGCACATGGGAAAGTACTGACAGTCCTACCATAGCCACCACTACTTACCAATAACTACCTCAACTACTCCACAAAACATTAAAGAGGTTGGATGAGACAAGGGAAGATGGCAAATCAAACAAGGCTTTTCCCCCCAAAGACCAAGGTTTGACATCCCCCATAGCCTAATGCTTTGGAATTATGCTCTTTCTCAATTTAGTTTCCATGAGCGTAGCTGGTCGGGTTCATTTAATTAAAGATGCATATTTACATGATGACAAACTTGATATGTATGCCACATGCCCCGATATACCATCGATGATGATTTCAACCTAAAATATAGCATAACCAATCAATGGTGGGGCCTTGGCCTTTAGCTCCACACCATGATCATTACAATATATACATCGTGTACATTTAATGCAATGGGGTCAAAACTGGGGTGTGACACAACTAGGCTTTCATGAACACCAATACTTGCATGCGCCGACTAGTCTTTGAAGAACATCAATTTGAATGCACCAACTAAGGTTGACAAGGTATGAGATGGAACTAGGGTTTAGTGAGCAATTTACAAGTTAAGAGAGGGAACTAGAAACACATCATCACCAATACTTGCATGCACCAACTAGGCTTTCATGAACATCAATTTCCATGCACGAACTAGGATTTCATGAACATCAACTTGCATGCACCAACTAGGGTTGACAATGTATGAGATGGAACTAGGGTTTAGTGAGCAATTTGCAATTTAAGAGAGGGAACTAGAAACACATGATCACCAATACTTGCATGCACCAACTAGGGTTGACCAGGTATGAGATTGAACTAGGGTATAGTGAGCAATTCATAAGTTAATACAAGGAACTAGAAACACATGATCACCAATACTTCCATGCACCAACAAGGATTTCATGAACACCAATTTGCATGCTATCACTAGGGTTGACAAATAATGAGATGGAACTAGGGTTTAGTGAGCAATTTACAAGTTAAGATAGGGAACTAGATACACATGACCAATACTACTTGCATACACCAACTAGGCTTTCATGAAGATAAATTTCCACACACCAACTAGGGTTGACAAGGTATGAGTTGGAACTAGGGTTTAGTGAGCAATTTACAAGCTAAGAGAGAGAACTAGAAACACATGATCACCAATACTTGCATGCATCAACTAGGATTTCATGAACATCAATTTGGATGCACCAACTAGGGTTGACAAGGTATGAGATGAAACTAGGGTTTAGTGAGCGATTTACAAGTTAAAAGAGGGAACTAGAAACACATGATCACCAATACTTGCATGCACCAACTAGGCTTTCATGAACATCAATGTGCATGCACCAACTAGGGTTGATAAGGTATGAGATGGAACTAGGGTTTAGTGACTATTTTGCAAGTTAAGAGAGGGAACTAGAAACACATGATCACCAATACTTTCATGCACCAACTAGGCTTTCATGAACACCAATTTGCATGCACTAACTAGGGTTGACAAGGTATGAGATGGAACTAGGGTTTAGTGGGCAATTTACAAGTTAAGAGAGGGAACTAGAAAGACATGATCACCAATACTTGCATGCACCAACTAGGAATTCATGAACACCAATTTGCATGCACCAACTAGGGTTGACAAGGTATGAGATGGAACTAGGGTTTAGTGATCATTTTGCAAGTTAAGAGAGGGAACTAGAAACACATGATCACCAATACTTGCATACACCAACTATGCTTTCATGAACATCAATTTGCATGCACTAAGTAGGGTTGACAAGGTATGAGATGAAACTAAGGTTTAGGGATCAATTTGGAAGTTAAGAGAGGGAACTAGAAACACATGATCACCAATACTTGCATGCACCAACTAGTATTTCATGAACATCAATTTCCATGCACCAACTGGCGTTGACAAGGTATGAGATGGAACTAGGGTTTAGTGAGAAACTTGCAAGTTAAGAGAGGGAACTAGAAACACATGGCCATGTACAAATTGGAAACCAACTAAGATTTCATGAACACCAATTCACATGCTATCACTAGGGTTGACAAGGTATGAGATGGAACTAGGGTTTACTGGACAATTTACAAGTTAAGAGAGGGAACTAGAAACACATGACCACAAATACTTGCATGCACCAACTAGGGTTGACAAGGTATGAGATCGAACTAGGGTTTAGTGAGAAATTTACAAGTTAAGAGAGGGAACTAGAAACACATGATCACCAATATTTGCATGCACCAACTAGGCTTTCATGAAGACCAATTTGCATGCACCAACTAGGGTTGACAAGGTATGAGATGGAACTAGGGTTTCATGAGCAATTTGCAAGTTAATAGGGGGAAATAGAAACACATGGATATGTACAAATCATAAACCAACTAGACTTTCATGAACACCAATTTGCATGCTATCACTAGGGTTGACATATAATGAGATGGAACTAGGGTTTACTTCAAGCAATTTACAAGTTAAGAGAGGGAACTAGAAACACATGACCATTTACAAATCGAACACCAACTAGGCTTTCATGAACACCAATTTTCATGCTATCACTAGGGTTGACAAATAATGAGATGGAACTAGGGTTTGCTTCAAGCAATTTACAAGTTAAAAGAGGGAACTAGAAACACATGGCCATGTACAAATCATAAACCAACTAGGCTTTCATGAACACCAATTTGTATGCTATCACTAGGGTTGACAAATAATGAGATGGAACTAGGGTTTACTTCAAGTAATTTTCAAGTTAAGAGAGGGAACTAGACTCACATGGCCATGTACAAATCAAAAACCAACTAGGCTTTCATGAACATGAATTTCCATGCTATCACTAGGGTTGACAAGGTATGAGATGGAACTAGGGTTTAGTGAGCAATTTACAAGTTAAGAAAGGGAACTAGAAACCCATGATAACCAATACTTGCAGGCACCAACTAGGCTTTCATGAACACCAATTTGCATGCTATAACTAGGGTTGACAAATAATGAGATGGAACTATGGTTTATTGAGAAATTTACAAGTTGAGAGAGGGAACTAGAAACACATGATCACCAATACTTGCATGCGCCAACTAGGCTTTCATCATGGGGGCTTCACTTGTTGACCTATATACTATCACGTTAGTTCATATTGTGGGTTTTAAAATTATCAAAAATTAAACCAATATATTGCAGGTAGTGGGGGGATGAGGAGTTTAAGGTGGGGGTGGGTAGGGTGGTTTATAAGGATTGAGGCATAAAAAGGGGCAGAGAGGAGGTTTTAAGTATTGGGAGGGGGTTTCAAAAAAAAGAGTTTGGGTCAATATCTCTCAAAATTAAGGGTATTCTTTAATATCCTACGATCGCATGTGCTATGTGAGAGGTTCACTAAGTGAAGTCCCCGTGGCTTTCATGAACACCAATTTGCATGCACCAACTAGGGTTGACAAGGTATGAGATGGAACTAGGGTTTCATGAGCAATTTGAAAGTTAAGAGAGGGAACTAGAAACACATGGATATGTACAAATCAGAAACCAACTAGGCTTTCATGAACACTAATTTGCATGCTGTCACTAGGGTTTACTTCAAGCAATTTACAAGTTAAGAGAGGGAACTAGAAACACATGGGCATGTACAAATCGGAAACCAACTAGGAATTCATGAACACCAATTTGCATGCTATCATAGGGTATTGTAGGGTATGATATGGTATATATTACACATGCATGGATGACTTAGTGTTATGATGTTAGTGTATGGTATATTACAATGGTATGGTATGTTAGTATGCTATGTTATGGTATGTTATTGTATGTTAGTATGGTATGATGTTAGTGTCATAGGGTGATGTAGGGTATGCTTTTATATGTTAGTATGGTATGAAGTTAGTATCATAGGATATTGTAGTGTATGATATGGTATATTACACATTCATGCATGACTTAGTGTTATGATGTTAGTGTATGGTATATGACAATGGTATGGTATGTTAGTATGGTATGATGCCAGTATCATAGGGTATTGTAGGGTATGTTATTGTATGTTAGAATGGTATGATGTTAGTATTATAGGGTATTATAGGGTATGATATGGTATATATTACACATCCATGCATGAATTAGTGCTATGATTGTTAGTGTATGTAATTTAGTTAGTGTATGGTATGGTTATGATGTTAAAAGGTTGAGGATAGCCATAATGTTAAAAAGTTGATGAGTCATAAATTCTTCCTTTAAGTATTGGTAATTCATAAGTTAGCACACATGTGAACCACAAATATCATTATATCACATAGGTTAACCACACATATCATGTTCCAAGATCAAGTCAACCATATATGTATAAATTTGAACCTTGTTTTATATTATATATGTATAGAAATAATGTTACAAAAATTGTCATGCCACATGGACACCATACAAAATAGTGGATCAAAAGGTACATCTATGTGTATATGAACAAAAAATTACATCTATGTAATCCCCCTATACATTTATTCTAGTTACCCCCCCTTTCACTGCCATTGCCAATGTCTTCGGAGAAGTCTAGCTTTCTTTTCTGACTGCTCACTGGTGATCCCCATTTTTGAATAAGAGGGATAGGTCGCATCAGTGGAGACCGTAGAAAAACCAAATTTTGTAAGTTAATTTACCAACCTTTAAAAATTCTATGTACATTTGTTCAAATTCCAAAACCAAAATAACATTTTTACTTACTATATGTGAGTAAGTAATGGTGGGTCATGGTGCCTCACTAACAACGACCCTGATTGGGTGCTCTTCAAGAACCACTTGCTCACTATCAAGCTGCATAAAAAATATATATATGCCAATGTCAACAAATATACATGTACATTGGGGGGCAAGAGGTGGGTCACCGATTTGGGTCTCTTCAAGTACCAAATCAGATAAAGTGATACACAAATGTAAAAAGAAAGTGTTACATAAACGTACCTACTGGCTCGTCAAAGGTGGGTCCCTGATTTGGTGCTCTTCACACACCAGTGCCTCACTAGAAGCCTGCATAAAGTAACACATATGTCAATTTCAGATAAAATAGTGAATCAGAGACATATATACTACATGGATGGAAAATGATGTTACCAAAGAAAGCGAAGCATACATGTACCCCACTGGTGGGAAGAGGTGGGTTGACAACAACCTCGCTTTGGTGCTTTTCAAGCACCACTATCTCAATAGGTTCCTACATAAAGTAACATATATGTCAAAGCAATACATAAATCTACAAAAACATACAAAGAGAAAGCACCAAATCAAGGAAATCTATACATAAACGTACAATGAAATCGATACATAAACTTACTTGTTGCCTTGTCACAGGAGGTGTGTCTCTAGTGGATCATTTAACTAGCAATGAGAGGAAAGGAATTCTACTTCTACTAGCGAATAAGCTCTCTTTTTGGACATATTCATCAAACTCACGTTCCTATGTACAAAAGGATAAATATACAATTAGACAATTTCAAAAAATTAAAAAAGTACATGTTGAATCATTAAAATCACAATTTAAAGAAAGTGAGACATAAACATACCTCCCAGCTCGTGATAGGTGGGTCATCAGTATGGTGCTCTTCAAGCATCAGTGCCTCAATAGAAGCCTGCATAAAATAACATATGTCAAATTCAGATAATAAAAAGAATCTTAGACATATATACTACATTGACAAAAAATGATGTTTTTAAAGAAAGAGAAACATACATGTACCTGGTGGGAGGGAAGAGGTGGGTCGACAACAACCTCACGTTGGTGCTTTTCAAGCACAAATGGCTCAATGGTTCCCTGCATAACGTAACATATGTCAATGTAATATAATACAAAGAAAATTAGACATATACATGATGGACGGAAAATGATTTTTTCCAAAGAAAGCCAAACATAATTAAAATCATATTTAAAATAATACCTGTGTTTGGGAATCCACCTTTGCATGAGAGGGAATAGGCTAAGATTCAATGTACTCATCCTAATCCCCCTACATAAAACATGTTGTATCAAAATTAGGATGTATTGAATGTTACAATATCTACTATAAATATGTAAATAAAGTTGACAAATTAACAAGTATAGTTAGTTCTTACCTCTAATGGTGAAGAACCAAACCCATATGCAATATTGACAGCCGCATCAATTTTCTCAACATTGATCGGCGGACTATGCGACTCTAGTGTGTCATGGGACACCAGCTATATATTTGTTCACAAAATTTGTTAGATAATTAAATAGAAATAAATTGTGATATGAAACAAAATATAATATGAAAATAATGAGTTTTACTTACAAATCGAAGTAATCCATCGTCTCAGAAGTCTGGAGCAGGGCCATAGCATATACCTCGACATGATGTGCAAGGGTGTGGAGTAACACGATGCTATGAATGGTCTGCATCTCCTGTGTGATCTGTAGATGGGCCGGCCTTAGAAGTTCCAACCCCTTGGTCTACATTTCCTTGGATATCAGTCCCATGTTGAAGCAATGTATCTGCCAAGTCAAATAATGGCTCCTGTGTATCCTCAATCAAAGGACCCATAGGAGGATATAGCCGAGGGGGTTTTGGTGTGCGTGGAGGGCGTGGAAAATGGTTAGGATCTGTCCTCGCCCCATCCCTATCTTGGGGCATCCCATCACCAACACGCTGGAAGCCTAAGATATCGAAGTAGTTAACATGTTTCCCTAGGATGAATTCTGCATACAACTTCCTAAGGAAATAAAATGGGATGTCCCTATTCCCATGAGGGTCTTCGTCAAATACCATATACCAACGATCCATCCAATTGGCCTTTATATTTGGTTCAACACACCAGTCTATGGAAATGTGTGCTCGACTAGTGGGTGGAACCAATTCAGTGCTAGGTTCCCAGAATAATGAAAATAATTGGTCTTTAATAATTTTAAGGTCTTTGATGTCTTTATAACTCAATCCCCTGGAGTAGTATTGCCTCATGTATTCTATGTACAAGCTAATGTTGTACATAGCTCCTTGGGAATTATCAATTGTGTTTTTTATTGTATCCAATGCATCGGCTAAAGACCGTCTCAAATGATCCCCCCCTCTAATAGATGAGCTAAGGCACCTCAATGACACCAAACGTGCAATAATATGTGATTTTTGATCTTGTTCCGCCTCCGGGTTTGGGTTTGGGTTGATGCTTGGGTTAGGTTATGGGTTATTAGAGGGTTGGTTTTTGCTATTATCTTGTTCATTTAGATAATATTAAACAAAAAAAATACAAGTTGTTTTACTTAATCATTCTTTCATTTCATTCAAATTTTTTTATTAAATTTCTTTTAAATAATTATAAAAACTATGAAATTAAGAAAAGCAATAAAGAATTGAAAACTAATTGAAATGGATAAGAGAATTTACCTTCCATTGGAGCCAATCCATCTCCAACTTGACCTCCAAAAGGTGAAACATAAATCGCCTCTACGTTTTTTCGCCCATGCAGTTTATCACTCTCCTGATGCTTCACTATGCAAATGATATTTGAGGCCCACGGCCTTTGTTTTGTTTTTTTTTAAATTTTCAATATGGCATATGATATATATCGCACTTGCGATATATATCGCATATGCGATATTTAACTTTTACAAAATGCATATCTGATATATCGCATATGCGATACTTCCTTACGAACCTTAGCCCTGTGTTTGGGCTCGGGTTATTCTGAACGTACCATCAATAATGCATATGCGTTCTCAATTTGCACTTCGGAAGTGCGTTTTGGATTTCTTAAGTGGCCCTAAAAAGTGGAACCAACTTTGTGCTAGCACCGAGGTGTGTAAGTTTGTTTGAGGGGGGAGTGGTGAGATAAGGAAGTTTGGTTATTAATATCCTTCGTCCATTTTAGATTGGTTCAAAAATCCTATTAAATATCCTATGCATGCTTCTAATCATTAGAGAGCTATCAATTGAGTTGTTCTTGTGCTCATTGATAGTTTAGCTTAGAAGGCTAGAATTGATTCTCAATTTAGTATCAAATTAGGTAATGTTATGGGTTGTAGCAATAGAATACTAGTGGTGAATGAATTATCTTTTTTCTTACATAGTTAGAATATTTTCATTCTAACTCAGATTGCTGATGAATATGCCTCTTTAACCTGGAAATGGGGATGGATGACCAACTTCAGTTGATAGGTCGATTGAAAGATCAATTGAATTGTTTTTTTTCAGAACTAAAATTCAAACAAGTTTAGTTCAACTATGATGCATATGTTTTGATAAGGACTCTAAATAAGAATTAAGGAGGTTATACATTGTATCCATACCATAAAAAGCTTATGAATGTGGAGGATTTGGAAGATAGATAGCCATGGGAAATGATTTGAAGAATTAAAGATCAAAAAACTCTAAAATTCTCATTTGGCTTGCTCTCACCTCAAAATTCTTGACTGAAGATCTCTATCAAAAGAAAAATAATGAAGGTCCTCAAATATGTTATATTTTTTGGCAAGGTAGTGAATACATATCCCACATCTTCATGAAGTCTCCCTTTTTTCTTCAATTTTGTAATAAGATAGAATGTTGGTTTGGAAATAAGGATATTTGGCAGTATGATTTTGTGGAGGTAGGCCTAAAAATATGGTTTTCACGAGAATATATAAACAATTATAAAGCAATTACTTTCCTAACTAGCTGGATTGTTTGGAGTTCTAGGAATGTTGTGTCTTTTGAGAATTGTCCCTCCCATTCTACATAGGTTTCTACTTCGATGTGCTCTTTGAATAAATATTTGAAGGAAGAATAAAAGATTAAGATCAATAGATATAAAATGCATATGCATTATAACACATATGCGTTTTGTATCACATATGCATTATAACGCATATGTGTTCTGTATCGCATATGTGTTATAATGCATATGCATTTTTTATCACATGTGTGGTTTGTAAATTTTAAATTTTTTGGAGGAATAAGGCTTGGCATCATGTTCGGAAATATATTCGAACTACCAAACCTATTGTCTAGGACAAATAAACTAGGTCTATTGACTGTATTTCAAAACTTTGTGAATATGCCTAGTTTCGATAGCGTTTTTTGCCATGCCAAACACAATATTTTTTATGAAAATGTAGAATATTGTAAAATATGATCTTATGATTCTGAATATGTAATTTTTTCCCTATAGATGTATGTTTTATTTATTTATTATTATTTCTCTAAATGACACACTCAGTTTTCGAAAATAGATACATCCATTGTTTTTTATAGAACTTTCTATTTCCTTCACCATTTCGCAAGAAAACTATATGGTGCACTAGTGGAGAGTGAGATCTACAATATTATATAAAAATCAATAATTTCATTAATTTTAGCACCTAAAGTATTGTACCCTCACATAATGTTTTCGTTTCAAAGGTTTTCAAGCTTCAATAATTAATAATAGAAAAAATAATTCATGAAAATTTTTGAAAAAATAGTGTTGCATAGTACCATATGTGATTTATATGTCTCGAAGAGTTTATCCAAAAATGACATAATTTACCTAAACATATATGTTATGATGTGCTAAAAATTTGAAAACTCAATTTAAGGAAAACCAATTTTATAATCATTTACATAAATTTTATATAGATAAAAGTTATATATTATGAAAGCTTATTTAATTACCTAACTTTTGTCTTTTTACTTCATCTTCAAATCGGTTAGGGAGGTACCTTTAATTGTCACCTAAAATTAGAGGTTCCATGTTTTTTTAGAGTTATGTGGCATCTAAAGTGCCTTTAAAGGAGTCCATGATTGTGCATCAACCCATCTTCCCTAAAGTGGTTGTGAATACCCAACAAGGAGATTAGGTTTAATAAAATATATGTGTATTGATATTAAACATAGATAGACTCTATGTGGAAGCCTTTGGCTCCTAGAAGAAACTAATTGGTTTACACTTAGATCAATTTTATTAATTCATTATATAATCATTTTTAAATAAAACATTAGCAAAGTAATCTAGATGTAATTAGAATATAGATAAGATTAGTAATTTCCTACATTCTATAAATAAATAACGATTTATACTGTGAGCATATTATTCTAAGAGATAAAAATATTTGAAAAATACTCAAAGTATAATTCTTCAGTTTAAAATGCATTAGGGGAAACTAGAACTCAAGCTATAGTTCCTCCCAACCAACTCTTAGAGAAACCTCAGATCAATGGGCCATTTCTTTGCATGAAAAAATTATTCCATCCACTCTTAGCCTCGTGCTTATTTGAGGGAGATACTATTTTATAGTATTTTTCCTAGTACTTAGTCATTTATGAGTCTAGTGATGGCTTGTGTATCACTTGAGTTCTCACTCACCAAGTCTCACCATTTATCATTTCATTATTTTAATTATTCAATAATAATTATAATAATCTATTACATTCATTTTAACTTTATGAAGAAAATATCTAAATATAATAATTATTCCAAATATTAAATAATTAACCATTAATTTTAGTTAACTCGATAAGATTCTTCTATTAACGTGGTTTCCTATTTTATAGTTATTCATTCGTTAGGGGAGAAATCATTAAATCTATACATGAATTCAACTATATCTTATTTTTTACTATTTTATGGTATTATACTATATCAATCTTTTTGTATTATTACTTTACATTACTATTTATTTATTTCTAAATACATTGATTATGATGATTCATATATTATTTTATCAATTCATTAAATTATTTATTATTTAATTATTTATCATTTAGTTAATAAATAATAATAAATTTTTAACATTTTCTTTCAAAAAGTTATTAATTAATGTAATTATTAATTTTATATTTAAATATTTTATTTTCAATTTTATACACTAACTTTAATTTATTATTATTATATTTATTTTATTAATTATTTTTACCAAAATCTATTAGATATATATCAGTTTTTCTTTGTTAGTTCATCTCTAACAACTTTATCAACTTATCCTTTCTTTGCGTTCTAACAACTTTATCAACTTATCCTTTCTTTGCGTTCTCGAAGCATCCATACACAATTATTATAGTATATTATTCCATTCTAGCAGCTATATGTGAAACATTCACACATATATATTAAAATTTTGAGTTATATATATATATATATATTTTATATTGTTGAATGGGTCAATCATGAGTGGTTATTGTGGCTTCAAAATGCAAATTTAAACTTACGTTATCACCAAATATTATATTGTTAAATTCTAACAACTATATGTGAAACATTCATACACATATTGTATGGTTGATTTGGTATATCGTGATGACTGGTTATTGTGGCTATAAAATGCAAATTTAAACTTATGTTATCAACGAGAGCAATTGTATTGCTGCTTACAAAATTAGATTATCCGGTTCGTGCAACAATGTCTCTGCAATCCGTAAGAATATCTTCGGTCAGGCTTGTTCTTCTGTTTGCATTATTTGCTTATTTGACGGCCATCACAAACGCAAAAGTCCAGTATCATACCTTCGTTGTAAGTTGCCTTATTCACTGCTTTCATGGTTAATTTTGGCATACCTATAATCATGAAAGAAAAACCCTTTATTCACTGCTTTCATGTTTTTTTGTCATAGCCATAATCATGAAAAAAAAAACTTTACGTATAGGATATCTGTAATATTTGATTTTTTGAATGGTTGTACAGATTGAAGCTAAGACAGTTACCAGGGTATGCAAGCAGTATACAATAATCACCGTCAATGGACAGTTACCAGGACCAACTCTTTATGTCAACGACGGAGACACTGTTGTTGTTACAGTTGTTAACAATGCACAGTACAATGCCACTATTCACTGGTATGTTTCCGTAACCTTATTGAACATCTTTGAGAACAGTACATCTGTTTTTGTTATAGATAGATTTGTTGAGATGGAGTCAAGCAGTTGCGCATAGATAAGTTTGTTATAGGACTCATATTGCTTAAATCTGTCAGGCATGGAGTGAAGCAGTTGCGTACAGGGTGGGCCGATGGACCGGAATATATTACACAGTGCCCCATTCTACCGGGTAGAAATTTTACACAGAGATTCACCATTACTGGACAGGAAGGAACCTTATTTTGGCATGCTCATTCTTCGTGGCTCCGAGCTACAGTGCATGGAGCTATAGTAATCTATCCTAAAGAGGGAAAATCATATCCCTTTCCTAAACCCAACGCGGAAGTTCCTGTTATAATAGGTGATGACCTGCTATGAATTTGGATACACAAATGCTTGCACGTCTAATGCGTTTTAATGGTTGATATTGATTCAAAGCGATCATTTTATTGAACAGGAGAATGGTGGAACAGCGACCCGATGGCCGTTATAGAAGCAGCAATCCTGTCGGGTGGTGCCCCAAATTTATCCGATTACTTCACCATAAATGGACAGCCAGGAGATCTGTTTTCCTGCCCGGGTATTAAATCTCTCCTTTTATACAGACTTCACTCGACTTTAAATTTTTGTTTTGAAAAAAAGACAAACTTATCAAGGGATTGTTGACGCAGAAACAATTCGGGTCCCTATAAAACGCGGAGAAACGTACCTCCTGCGGATAGTAAATGCTGCCCTCAATAGCGGGCACTTTTTCAAGATAGCAAGTCACGAATTTACAGTAATAGCTGTGGATGCTTCCTACACAAAGCCATACAAAACGGATGCAGTCTTCGTATCTGCTGGCCAGACTACAGATGTTCTTATCACTGCCAACCAGCCTGTGGGCAAATACTATATGGCCGCCCGACCATATAATAATGAGGCACCAGGAAATTTCGATAACACCACAGCTACGGCTATTCTAGAGTATATGGGACATGAAAATTCTACACTTCCTATTTTGCCTAGCCTTCCCGCCTACAACGACACTGAGTCTGTCACTAAATTTAGCCTAGCACTCCGAAGTCTGGCTTCCCATGAGCACCCAGTAAACGTCCCACAAGGCATAAGTGAAAGCCTCATCTACACAGTGGGACTGGGGTTGTCTCCGTGCGCCACTGGGAAGACCTGTTCAGGCCCCAACGGAACGAGGCTGAGTGCAAGCATAAACAACATATCATTTGTATCGCCCACGATCGCCGTGCTACAAGCCTATTATTTCGACATTAAAGGTGTCTTCACAATAGAGTTTCCATCAAACCCTCCCGTTAAATTCAACTACACCGGTGACAACATACCCAAAAGTCTTTGGACTCCTATAGAAGCAACAAAAGTGAAAGTACTTCAATACAACTCTACAGTTCAGATAGTTTTCCAGGCAACAAACATATTCCTGGCAGAGAACCATCCAATGCATCTTCATGGATACAACTTTTACGTGGTGGGACAAGGCTTCGGTAACTATGACCCAAAGACCGATCCACTTAAATTTAATTTGGTCGATCCCCCAGAGCGCAACACAGTAATCGCTCCAGTAAGTGGGTGGGTTGCCATAAGATTCAAAGCCGACAATCCAGGTATGCATCAATTCATCATGCATATTATTCCGGCGCTTCCATTCAATTCTACCATTCCTAATCTTTGGCATATCGCCGCTTATAAATATAACAAGGAAAATATTGTTGTTCTTTGGACAGGAGTGTGGTTTGTACACTGCCATCTTGACGACCATTTAACCTGGGGATTGAATACGGTGTTTCTGGTGAAGAATGGTCCGGCTCTTTCGGCAAGGTTGAAGGCTCCTCCACGAGACCTCCCAAAGTGTTAGATCATCTGTATCTGAATAACAATGTTCAGTGCGCCTGTATTATTGCTTCAACAAGACGTTGTCAAATTAGTAGGTTTAAACTTTTCTGAAATTGAAGACGGGTGAAAGCATGAACACTTTATTATCCAGATTAAATATTATGAAGCGCTAACCTGCAAGGGTTTTCATCTCCAAAAATTCTATCTAAAAACCCACTCTGTTTTACAAAGTCTTTTTAATCAATTTTATTTTCGAATACTCTCGGAATTAATTTTTCTGGGTTCGATGACTTATTTCGCTTTAATATTAATATTAAAGGAGCTTCGTTTTCAATCTTAGGAAATTTTCTCATTTGAATAGAGTGGTTTTCAATTATTATGAGACTTTCTTATTTGAATATAATGCATTTATTTAATGATGAGAGTCAATCAATTATTTATTGATGACTGTTTTACGACAGTTGGAAATGAAGAACTTTCTCAACGCATGCATTTCTTAAAACACTCGTACAACTACCCATAGCGAAAACGTAAATAAATTCAATTCATCTGAAAATTCCATTATTTATTAATGATGAGTGTTTTACAACACTGGGAAATGATGAAGTTTGTCAAGCACGCATCGCTTAAATCAACGACCTATCGCGAAAAGGTTATATTAATTCAATTATTTAATGATGAGAGTTTTACAAGAGTGGGAAATGATAAATCCCTAAAACGTTATAGCTTAGGATAACGTTTTTGCTTATGATAAATCTCGAAAATCAAATCCAAAATATTGTTTATGATAATTTCGTGTATCACATCAATAATTTAGACGAAGTGGCTTCATATAGCTAACTCTGAATTGGTTTTCATCACAATATTAACTAGAACCATAGCAGCGAGGAAATGATAAATCCGGGTGGAAAGCTTATTATTAACTTTGAAAATAGGTGTAATTTTGGATTTTTTGGTTTGGGATAAGAAACAATTCTTGTTCAGAACTTAGGTGGTTCATGTTATCGTATGTGGCAGTGAATTTTGGGGACACAATTTTTCTGGAAAATTGTGGAGAAAGATAAAATAAAAGAGAAAGTGATTTAAATAGCTTATAATTTCAAAATTAAGGCAATGCATCATATCCTATATTATTCATATAAGTGAGTCATTTCCTTAAAGAGAGAGTGGCTATGACTAGGTACTTAATTTACAAAAACAACATAAACAACATGGAAGATAAGAGGCTTCTTAATATTTCTTCAAACTCTGTTCAAAACCATCTAAGTCTTAAGAAGGTTTGGTATCATTATGTGGATCCTTGGATGAATCATCTAAGAATCAAAGAAGTTGACACTACATAGAATGACAATAATATTAAAATTGTGATTACATATAAATTTTAAAATAAATTGTGGTGTGACAAAGGATTAGATAATACTAAAAAATTAAGAGACTATAAAGTGGTGATAAACCCTAATATAGAATATCAAAACTAGCTGTATGTTTCAATTTGCATAATGAAGAAATCAACATCCCTAAAATTGCAACAAACTCTTATGTTCTCCACACTTAAACAAAGTTTGAAAATTTTCTAAAATGTCATGGTCAAAATAATTTGTCAATTTTGTGACACTAAGAGGGTTGAAGATGAAAGACAGTTTTCTTAAAATGCTATGCATATACTCATTTTAGATGGAAACTTCAAAATATTTGTTGCAAATATGAAACTCTCAAATTTTTAACTCATCAAAACTACTTCTCTTAAAGCTTTTATTACACATAGATACGATCCTAAAAAAAATATTTCCATAAAATTTCATAAAGTATAAAAAACTTGATCTTAGTAGACATAAATAACCATTATTAGCATCAGAAAATTGTTTCATTGTATTTTTTTTAATTAGTTTTTTTAACAATTATAATTTGTTAACATATTTCATTTCACGACCACATTACACAATTTTTGCATATTAAATTAGAAAATGTCTCTTAAATTATATTACTCACCATTATTATTTATATTTTTCTTAATTCATTAGCATGAGATGCATCCTTGGGTGAAGTACTATTTCATTCAAATTTGAAAAATTCACTCTTAAATCTCATATATATGTTCATTCAAATATTTCAACAATTTATAAGAGAAGATTACAAATTTATTATTTAGCTACATATTGTTCCAAACCTATAAATGGGTTAAATTTCTTTTAGGTTGATAAACCTATAAATGGGTTAAATTTCTTTTAGGTTGATATTTACAAGTTCTTACAATTATCAAATCAAATGAAGTGCAAATCATTCATTTATATATATAGAATTTGTGTGAACATGCTTTTATTGGAGGATATATGAAATAGGGAAATTAAAATATTGATCTAAATTGAACATAGTTTTATTAGAGGATATATGAAATAGGGAAATTAAGATATTTACCTAAATTCATTAATAGGGAATAAACAATTACTATATAACTTGATTTATGCAATGCAATTGGGAATATAGTGTTTCAAACCTAGAACGTTTGTTTTGGGTAAAATTTTAAAACTCACATAAATGGACCAAAATGGTAAATATGTTGTTTAAGGGTTAAAAAATGACATTTTTTCTTGTATTTATCTTATATACTCAGAGGGGGTGATTTAGTACATAGCCCATAATTTAACAATTATTTCATTTTAATAATTTTTCACCACTTCAATTTTTTTGAGCAGAAACAATAATATACACAATTCTACACAAAGATATAAAAAATAATTATATAAATATATTTATATGTAAAAATAATTGTTACATAAGTTGTAGAAAAAAATATCCAATCATGAGAACCAACTCATCCAAGCGCCAACCTAACCCGCAAGCATCAACCTCTTGATTAGAGGCACTCACTTGTAGAGGATTCGATTTGTGCAAGCACCAACTCATAAAATTTAGGAAGTAAATTGAAAAGATGTCTATCTATTTGGGCAAGATATGACTTGTGGTAATCAATCACAAACCCGTGGAAGATTGTGATCTCTAAATAGTTTTTACAGTTGCAACTAAATGGAAGCACCAACTTTGAATTGTATTTACCAGCTTTGACTGGAAGGAGGCTCAAACCCCATGTTTGTTTTACCATTTGCACTCGAATAAAGCACCACTCCCTCATTGTTTTACTAGCTACCACTAGAAGGAAGCTCAAACTCCGTGTTCATTGCTGAGTATTTCCACCTTGTTAATCTTTACCAACACACACTACAAGGAAACTACAACTTTGTTATCCTTCCCCTTTCTCCCTCCCTTATACGTTCTAATAGAACACACTTGAAGGAAGATACAACTTCCTTGTCCTTACCCCTTCCTATCTCCCTTATAAATAATAATTATGTATAAAATAACTAAAATATTCACTTTACGTTATGTGTGAACTATAACTGTTGTATTTCTTCTCATGTGTGTCTTTCCTTTGATTATCTATGTTAAAAACCACCACTCACCTTATCTACAATGTGTGACAATATATTTGATTCATCCAATCTCTCTGCATCACATAATCTTCATATATATGCAAACATTGATTTACTTCCAGAATATGAGACCTACATTTTTGTGTTGTCCAATGTTCTTAATTGCACTTTTACTTAGTCACTTCTATAGTTTTGCGGTCTTCGTTCTTTACTAAGTAAAATATTTGCACATCCTAAATCTGGGTATCCTTCTACTTTTCCAACCTATTGCTATTCATCCTTTATTGATATGTGCAATTTGACTCTACTATATACATTCTTCTTCTTTGATCAACAAGCCATTGATACCCAAAAAATTATGAAGCTTAACAAAATAGATTATCTTCTATTATTTTTTGTAAAAGCTTGGTTTGACACATCCATCTCTTTCATATTTATACTCTTTATAGTTTAAGATATGTGTCAACTCGTTGAAGTATCTTTTACTTGAATAACAACTCATCTTGTTTGCTTCTATATTAAGTTGTATTTTGCATTAGTGTGCCACTTTTTGCAATTCAACTTTGTTGGGTTTAGCGCAGATATGCAATTATGGGATTTTCACACAAAAGTCTAGATCTTTGGCTTTCATATTATTCTTGTAAATTCTTACATAAGTCTTGTACCATAGTGGTATTTTCGCACATCTGTATCTTTCATATTCATATTTAACTTCTTCTTCAAGGTTGTTATATGTGCACATATGACCCATGCCATAGCGGAATTTTTGCACATTCTGTACTTCCACATTTTTTGTTTTGGTATTTCTTCAAATTGGATTTGTGTGAGAAAGTCTCCATGCACTTCATTCACCTTTGATATCAATTCCGACACAAAGGTTAAACATTTTCTCCTATGACATCAATGTAAGCACAAAGGTTCAACAATCTCCACCTTTGGAATTGATGTCAACGCCACTTAACATGTGCTCATGTTGAAAATAAGCTCTTCCTTTGCACTCAAAAGGCTTCTCTTATGATTATTCCTTTGATTATTTTCTATATTCTTTTGTGCAAATGCGTCTTTCAATTGTTGATTTCATGGATAATTTTAGGGGCTATATATAGCCCATGGGCTCTATTAAGGGGGTTACAAAAGTTTAGTGGGACAATTTGTTATATGGGAAGGGTTTTTTTAGATAAAATATATTCGCCAATATTTATTACGAAAAAAATAAATCCAAAATGAATAGCCTCCTCTCTATTGATGAGGAAAATGAAAGAAAATATTTTCTCCCTAGCAAAACCTCCCTCCAATCTATCTTTTATCCCCCATTTTTTATAGAAAATCTAGTGAAATCACTCTTTCTCCCCTAATTTTCAGTAATGCAGGCCCCCAAGGGTTATTTATCCCTCTATTTTCCTTTAATTTAGGCATATGGTTGTATTTTCTTCTATTTATAGTCAATCTCATGTGATACCTTATTTTAGCAATTGATTTCCATAATTGGATGGAAAATTAAGGGCTAGTTTTCTTCTATTTAAAGGCTATAGTGATTCATGGTTCACCCACATAAGATTGCTATTGCACGTTGAAGGTTCTGGTTGATGCGATTCAACTTTTCATTCTTAGTTTTATGGAAATTTTAATCTTTGCATAACTGTTGTCCTAATCTACCTTCTTCTCTCGACCTAAGATTCAATAACAACACAATACCAACAAAACACCACAAGACATCGGCTCGACAGAGCAAGCTCATTTGACAACTCCCACGAGGAAGGCGCAGTCTCACCTAAGATATCTCAATGTGTAACTGCAAGAACCATGTTTCCATAGTTGGTGAGGGAACATAGTCCCTTGGCGCATGACCAAGGAACTCAACAAAGATAGGAGGATGGATTCTATAGCTTGTGTGACAGAGTTGCAACTATGTGCCACAATATATGTGTGACACAACCTTGTCGTTAACCGCTTAACAATTGGTGCAACTGTGCAATGCAGCTGATTCCTTGGAAGTAACGAACAGTCTATGACTTATATTGTGACTTAGCATCTTAATCAAGAAACCATACATACCATGTTGACGATGCATTAATATTCATTCATTCCTTAACTTATTAGTACTATTGCGACATACATTCAAAAATAAATGTAACAATATAAAGTACGAAAAAATTCACATAACATCCAATATCCACAACATTAATTCATTCGACATAGGAGATAACGTGGAAATCCATCTGGGAAAACCACCAAGGTGCTCTTCATCTGGCATGCAAATTGGTTATAGCACCTTGCACTCTACGGCTTGCAAGTTATTCTTAAGATATGTCTTTCTGACTTAATCTTCTTGCTCTCATGCTATCTAGTTTATTCTTCTATCTACCCCTACTGATCTGCACACAGTGTAGATCGACTCTTCTACTTTACTATCTATGCACTCAGGTACAGATTCCTTCTACTGCTAGTGGTCTGTGCACTCAGTTACAAGATCCACAGCTCAACAACCTTCTACTTCTACTAGACTCCTCACATGAGTCAACAATAAACTACTAAACTGAATCTAACTTACTGAAAAAAACTAAAGCTAATCCACTGAATGAACTGAACCCTTATACAGAGCAAGTTCTTCCTCCTTATAGTATTTTCAAGACCGCGTAGGGTTGACTGAGTACTACACAGTTGTTATAGACACGAGTAGCTACAAAATATATTAATTACATGAATTCCAGGCTCAACTTCGGCAAAAGTATTGCATGACATTAACCACGACCATAAATAGATGCGGAAACATCTTTCAACCCTCTATATTGGCCTTAACTAGCTGCAAAACTATCCTTAGTCTTTTAGTGGTTCATCCTTCTATCTTCATCCACCGATTTGTACCTTCTGTGCTTTAAATCTTCTACCTCCCTCTTCCACCTACTTGGATCTTCCTTCCTTGTCATAGCTATCCTCATTGTAGCTTCTTCTACTCTATGCTCGTGCTTCTTCCTTAATCTACTTTTCTCTCATCGGGTGCCCTCTATTGCTCTTGTGCTCACGTGATGGATTCTTCCTTGTGCATTTTTCTTGGCCCAATAGGTCCATAACACTCACATGTGGCTCATCTCGAGCCACTAAGAAAAAAGGGATATCTCCGCAAAATTATGAGTGTTCGTAAAAGTCAATCCTATGGCTTAGGCTACGCTACAAGACCAACCTTGTCCTGAAATTCCTTCAAAATTTTTTGCTCCTTGGAAACTTCCTCTATTACGTCCTTTCCTACTTGGCCAACTCTTCCACATAGTCAAAACTTAATGGTCCTTCCTCTAGAGACTGTGTGATATGTTGAATCATTTGTTGTACAGGATGAATAAACCTGTCACTTATGCTGCTTCTGAGTGGTGCACAACTACTTCCTTGTTCCTAGTCTGCTCTTGGTTAAATAAATCTTGTAATTCCTATTGGGGCTATTTGATCTTAGCCATTTTTGTCACCTTATCCTTCAATGGCACATTCTTCATCTATTCCCTTGCTGCTGTGATTTTCTCATCGACTTGCCACGTGTTTTCCTTTATCTTTTCCTCGGTCTCATCCTCCATAAGTGCTTCCCACATCACAGAAACAACTTATATTACCTCAGTGCAGAGTTTTTTTCCTTTGCTTATGCTCGCCATAGCCTCAGATGTTGCTTTTCTTCACTCTTCAAGCACCTTAGGAGGTGTGCTTGGTACCTTCTTCGTCTGAAGCTTCTCCACTTGCTTCCTAGGATCTCCCACTATCATGGAGAGTTGACCAACCTTTGTGACCAAGTATTCATCTTCTTGACCTGCTTCTAGTGGGAACTTTGCGATCGCACCTTTGATGGCTTCAAAAAGTGCAATTGTGCTCCTTTCTTGGCCCATAATTTCTTTCTCCTTTTCTATAAGGAGGGCCTTGCATGCTGTCGCTTTTCTTTTATGCTTGGTCACTTGATATGCAACTACATTCTCTCTAAGCTGGATCTCAGTCGCAGCTGCCTGCTAAACAGCATAGAATTCAACCAATGTGACCTTTGAGAAGTTCATCTACAATGTTTCAAACCCTTAGTCAACATCATCAAAATCACCCATCCCCATATCCATTGCGCACCCTTGGATTTCTACTTTGATCAGTAGCACTAGCTTTGGTGTGACTAATGGGATACTGGGATCCACGCCATAATTTTTTTCCTCAAAATTGGATTTTATTTCATTTATGGTCTCTATCAACTAGTTGATGATCCCGGTGAGCTCATTGGTTAGTCGCAGATGTTTCTTACTTATTCCTTTCAAGCTAGACTTTGCAGCCTCTGCAATGGAATCAATCAACAATTTTATGTCCTCCTCGGCTAAGCTAATAATGTTAGCCGACTTTTTTGTTTTCCTCTTCTTGTGCGGATGATGATTTCGGCTATGCAACTCTTCACGAAACTTCTTCACCTCGTCATCAGTAAGAGTATCATCCAAATCATAATCCTTATCATCACCATAAACATAACTATGTGTCTGATTTCCTTGGTTGTCACCTCTGTCATTTCCTTCATGCTACTCTTGGTCATCCGCATGACCATTCCCTTGGCCATTTCCTCAATCGTCTTGTGCTTTAGTGCTTGTGCCAATGTTTCAACCTTGGTTAAGTGGAGGGTATTCTTGGTTTCTATATTCAGCTAACGACTCTGCTAATGGGCCATGCCATTCTTCAAGCCACTCTTGGATAATTGTGTCAACAATCATAAACCTTGCATGGTGCGCTTGCTTGAAAGGGTGTTACTTTGGTTCCAGAATAGTGTTATGCAGACTATCCTGGAAGTTTATGAATGCAACATATATGTGCACTGCCACAACCCTTACTATGTGGGACCACCTGATAACATCGCACAACACTTAGACATGTAGGAAGAACTCGATGTTATTGTCCATATGGAAGATCTTGTTTTGTTTATTCTCCTAGAGGTTCTTATACTTTGCGCCAAGGCAAAGCACTGGGACATCCATCAGGTGGTATCTCGTACCACATAATGAAAGAGATTAGGATGAGCACCCAAAAATAATGAAATTTGGCCCTAGGTTCCTCCTACACCTACTTTGCATCATCTATTAGTTCCTTTAGTAGGAACTACGACCAGTTGAAAGTTACACATGATGCGTGTTGTTCTACAAGTTCTATTGTGTTGGTGGTGCACTCAGTAAACCTCATCTTGTGCAACAGATTACAAGATAGGATTCTTGCTGCAAAACTTACCATATTTTCCTCTATGGGGACAATGAGGAATCCCCTAGCCATGCATTGAAGCTCATACTTCTGCTTCATCTTGGACGCATCTCTATTCTGGTGAAAATATGGTGAAGGGTCTTTTCCTGTCTTTGCAAGGCCCGTTATTGATGAGATGAGCTCAAGATCGAGAGGGTAGGGTCGATCGAGCCATAGACATCCTCTGTGAAAACATAAAAGGAGTTGTTTCACAAGCGTATTGTCCTATAGGATGTGGTCGAAGTGCGGAATGAGCAGTAAGTTCAACAATCCCATGTGGTTGAATTCCTCTCCAAGCCCACCTACTTATGAGTGTCGACATCTTTGAATTAAATCCTCTCTATATTCAGCACTATATCCTTCAAGAGGGGCATGATGTTAGGGATCATGTATGTTACTAAGTTTGTGTGCACTTTATTTGGGAGAGTCACCCTCTGTGCGTCGAATCACCTTAGCCAAACATACTGGGGAAAGTTCTCCTCTTCGCAGGTGGTGTCAGCATCTTGAGGAGGTGAGTCTCATGCATCCTCCTCCATTAGGTATTGCTCAGTAACATGCCCAACGGCCTTAGCCTTGCGTTTCTTTGACAGTGGTGTCCTGGATGACTCTCCAGTTGCTCTCTCACTAGCTTGTCTTAGTGGAGTTATTGGTTGTGGACCTACAACTGGTTGGTTTTGAACAACGTTTAACAAAGGGCCTGAACCAAGGGGTGGAACAGGGGTTGAACGGACCATAGGGCTTGGTTTCTTCCTTGTCTGTGCCATTTCTTTGAGTTCTAGTTCCTACTCGAGTTGCCAGACCTCGAGTGATTCAATCTCTTCCTCAGTTAGGCATGATGAGGAAATAGTTACGTCGGATAAATTACTAGCAATAGAAATATCTATAATCATGGGTTTGGCTCCCTCTCTGCTATAGGATTTAGATCTGGTTCTCTCTTCACGGGTGTAAGTAAAGTGAATCTTGATGATGAAGCCCAGATTTATAGGTGCCTATACATCCTACAATCATCATGTGATGGGAGGCTGACGACTTTTCGATCATGTCGGATTATCAGTCGATGCGTCCCTCATCAATTCGGTTACTCGAGTTCTAAGTTGTACCTATCAAGGAAGTTATGGTAGTTATGACGAGGATGACTGATGGGACCAAAAAGCACACTGTCATTCTCCTCATATCTCATTGAATTAATGACACTTAGTTGTCATGACAGCCTCAATCTTCATCGAATATTTTCACTTTAATGTCGATCAATCTTTCATTCCCTCTTTTTCCTGTTCTTTGCCTAGTTCCATCGCAGACGTGCAACATAATATTTTCCTTGCATTCTCTTTTTTGTGTGTGTGGTCCAATCTTAGCCAGACATGCCACATCCATCATAGTAAGGTTTTAGGTGACTTCCATTCGCCATACCCGTGACATATGTTCCATCTAGTTTCTATAGTTTTACTGTGCCCATGTCAGTGATGTGCGTGATCGTATATGGCCCTAGACAATGCATTTTCAGTTTCACTGGATGTTTAAAAAATTTGTTGTCATACAACAACATAATTCCTCTGAGTTTGAATGGCTTAACCCAGATATGACGATCATGCCATGATTTCTATTTCTGCTACTTGACAATCTAATGGAATCCTGTGATGAAGCGTTCCTCTTCTATCTTAACGAGCTGTGACAACCTTTATTCAACAACATCTCCATTGGTCATCCCCATCAATGCAACAATACTTAGGCTCGACACAATGTACTCCATTGTCACAACAGCTTCCTAGCCATACACCAGTTTGAACGGGGTGAGCCCTGTCAATCATTTCCAAGTTCTGTGGTATGCCCGCAGCATAGCTGACACTTTCTGATCCCAATCATCTTAGCACATGTTGCACACCTTGGTTAATGCATTGTCCAAAATCTTGTTGAAAGCTTCAACCGTTCCATTCGCATGAGGATGGTAAGGTGTCGTCTTCGTATGTTGGATCTGGAACTCTGCAGTAAGCTCAACAATCATTTTTTTAACAAAAAATGTACCTTTGTCACTAAGTAGAATTTTTGGATAGCTAAATATATTACCACATTTTCAAATAAAAAATTCACCGCAGACACAACAGTGCAATCTTTAACATGCGTGGCTTCATCCCATCTGGTTATGTATTCTGTCACAGTGATAATGTAGTGCACACCAGTTCTCTTTCTTGGTGGACTGATCAGTCCAACAAAATTAATTGCCCACTTGTCGAATGCTTACAGTGTCACATGCCCCAATTTGCAAAACAATTTTATTTTATTGAGGAACAATATGTTATATTTTATGCTAAGTTTGTAATTGATGACCAAGTGGGATCAAGGATAATTAATGTATTTCAGAATATTTTATTAATAAATAAATAAATGATGAGACAACAGCTTAGGGAAGCTGTTAAGTGAGTGTTAACTGGTCACTTGGTGGAGGAGACTGGGTGGAGAGTATATTGACAAGTGGCAGCATCGTCAAACTACTTATAACTGTTGCAGGTGGAAACTTTTCTATATTTGTTGTAATGATTCCCAAAGAAAGTGGAATTGGAGCAGGTAGCTCATTAAGTAAAAAATGACCCAGAAGACCTAGGCATTTTTATAAAAATTCCTATTGAAGACAGTTGGGGTTGCTCATTTTCTGGAAATGTGATCATTTAGTGTGAATGAAGTGCACATGAGAAATTCAATGGAGGGGACTTATTGAAGTGAGTTTGAGGGGTTAACTGCTATGGACTTGTTGCACCTATAATTGTTTTCCCAAATTTTCAAAATTTTGGACCCTCCTCTTAATTTTTATCTTTCCTAGGGTCGTTTGGATCCATGAAATCTGTTTTTACTTTCCCTCCACTACAAGTTTGGACTATTTTGAGGGTTACTGTCTTCATGCTTTTCAGAAAATTGCTTATATCTAAAACTGCTTTGGGTTGTGGATTTGGTTTGAAATATTGCCCTTTGATCTGTGATTTCTTTCATTGTTTTTGGAAGTCTTTTTCTCTTTTCGCCACTATTCCGGAGGTGAAGAAAACTTTCGTCGCTACCCAGCCGAAAGTAACATTTTAGTTTGGTTGTTCGGAGGCCATTTAGACAATGCATCGGAGCCATATTTCCTTATGGAGCCTCCGTTGTGGAAGCTGAATGATGAGTGTTCTACCGGATAGTCTTGAATTCTCCGATGATGTGTTGATTGTTTTGGCCTATTTTTCATTGTCGGAGGTTGGTCAAAGTGTAAGTTGGAGTTGTTTGATTTTTATGAAGCCGTTGTTTTGGAAGTAAGATAAGCTTGTTGGACCACCCCACGACCTTAAGTTTTCTTAACACTTAACGTTTGCACAATATTTCTACACTATAGTGGAAAGTTTATGACTTCGACTGAAGGTTGTAGTCTGATTGTTTTCTTCCATTGTGGCTCCCAAATGAACTAAGTGTCTGCCATATAACTGCTCCGCTTGCCGATGCTTTGTTTATGTTTTGTCGATATGTTTTTTTTTAGCCATGGGACTCGTAGTATTTTCATCTCCCGCCATTGCAGCTGTGTAATGCACTAGCCTCCTGATGTTGATGTCTTTTCGTTTGCCGACAGGGAACTTTTCCGCCGATGCGTTGGCATTTAGCTCTTCCGACTCTGATAGACTTAATAGTCCCGTGGAACTCGTTGTCCATTTTAAACCTACCATTTTCACTGCAAGTAAGACTATCCGACAGATGTTTAAATGGTTCAACCCGTCGATAAGGCTTTTCCCACCATCTTGTGAGTTTTTAACCCCTATGTGGGCATCAGTGGTTTTTTATTCTTGTTAAAGATTTCATGACGAGGGTGCAGTACTAGGCCTCATTTTGGTGATTAGTTTTGTGTAGGATAGTTTAATTTTATTGAAAAGATGCCTTCCTAATTAATGATGAATGTTGTTTAACTGCAGATGGACATAGAAGATTGTTCAGATTACTGCTGCAAGAGGACGTAGCTAAAGGATAAAGTTGAGGAAGTTGGTTAAGAAATGATAAGCAGAGTTTGATCTAAAAACAACGGGATCTAAAGAAGGACAATTAAAATACAAGGAAGAATCGATGGCAACAAAATCCTATGTTTGGAGAGGGTCCATCAGTTACTGAGCAGATCCCATTTTATTAAGTACTCATAAGTTGAAATCCGAAATGTAACACATTATATGAATCATGAGTACTCACGAAAAAGACAAAATGGTGAGATTAAACGGTTTTGGGGGAGTCCAAAGGTCACACGGTTGGGGCAGCCCAAGGGGTTTTGCTGTTTTGGTTAAAAATATAGGAAAGTTAGAGTTCACATGGGCTTTTTTCTTGGAGAAACTTGTGAGCTATTGCTTGTAAGAGGAACTACTTTGTTTTACAATAAGAAATTGAAAATTTTTCCTGTTGGAGAAGGTGCTATGTGGAATGTTCGAATGTGATAAAATGAACAATGTTGAAGGGGAATTATTTCGTTTTCAATTGTGTTTCATTAACTGTGAGAGCATTCTAACTTTCTGAACCTATGTTCTTATCTGAATGTTCTCTAGTATATTCTGTGATAGTTTCCATTATGAGTAATGGAGGTTTTAACTGTTGATGAGCTATCTTGTCGTGTAGATATTCATTCATGTTTATGTGTTTTTATTCTAAGAACATCTATTTGTGATTGACCTTAACCTGTGAATAGTATTACGTTACTCATGAATTAATTTTTTTCTCTCTAGAGATAACTTAGTTAGTATGTATTTTCTAGTTGTGTATGATTTGGATGTGAGAGAGTCTAAGACGAGAGGTAAGAACCTGTGCATCACATTGTGACCACTCCTTGCATTCTTTATCAACCTGCATTTTCAATAAGCACTTTCATATCATACTTTAAGTAAAAAAGTACAAAAATATATATGGTGGATTGGGCCGCAACTAGGAAAACCCTTTATTTTTTTTACTTCACCTACGGTAGCCGGACCACATACCGGATGGATTCCCTACACCAAACAGACATGGGCTAATTGGAAACATGGACTAGGGAGAATCCCTTGTTGTTGTTGCCTATGAATTTCCAGGCCTCAATAGTTTTTGGTGCTAGAAGGAGGGCTGCCAGTGCATGGCTGGTTGAGGAAACATGTTTTCTCGAAATTATTCCACCGGTGACAGTTCAGAAGGTAGTTTGTTTTCCAATCTAATTCTTGGAGAGGAGGGTAGAGAAAGTTTGTATTCTATAGACAATAAAGTTCTTAATGAACTAAGAAGAAACACTAGGGCATATGTGAAGAAGATTAGAGGATTACTGATTATCCCTAAGTTGCCCAGAAGAGAATATAAAAGAAAAGACCATTCCATATTGGAAAAATCAGTGTTGGTTGGAGATTTGAAAGAACTTGTAGAAACAACCTTACAGGAAGTTGTACAGCCTTTGAATCAAGTAGGCCCAGATACTCCTTATGGTTCTCCTGTTCATACTCCTATTCATTCACCACCTCATTCTCCACCCAGACTCATGGCATGCGTAAATGCAGATCAGCCACCCAACCCACCAAATCCACCACCTGCCTGGAAAGCCAGATCACCTTTAAAACTAACACCTCCTTTGCATGATTTACCTCAATCTTTTGAAAAGATGCTACCCAAGTTTGATCCAAATGAGAAGATGTCAGTAGATGATCACTTGCAAAGTTTCTATTTGGAGATAGAAGGATTACGGGCTGGAGAATATGAGGATGTAGTTTGTAGACTCTTTCCATGCACACTTAAAGGAGCAGCATCATCGTGTTACTTTGGTTTTCCTGTAAACCCTATCCCTGATTGGGATACCTTTGAAAGGATTTTTAGAAGTAAGTATGTAACCCAAAAAACTCATGCAACTCTCATGAAAGGACTATGCACCTTAAATAAATAAAGAAAAGAGAAGGTGCATAGTTTTACCCAAAGATTCATGGCCTATCTTAAGAGTTTTTCTGAAGCTGACAAACCCTCAAATAAAGTCCTGATTGAATATTATACCTCGGCTCTAGGACTCGAGTTTTCCATGTTCGCCAAAATGAAGGCCAAACCTATGCTAGCAGAGACTTATGAGGAAGCAGAAAGAGTAGAGGATGAAAGGGAAAGTATAGAGGATTATCCTAAACAGTGAGGAGAAAAAATTGTCGTGAGGAAAGCTTTGTTGTTCACTAGGCCTAAAGAGGAGCAATCACCGGATTTTGTAGGAATGGCAAAGATCATGTAGAAGATTTCAAATAGAATCATATAATTGGAAAAGAAAAAGGAAACCCAAAAGTTCTACAAGCCTTATTACAAGAAAAGGGAAGATAACAATCAATCCCAACCCCCTCCGCACAACCCTGCATCTATGAACTTAACAGAGGTAGGAATGGATAACTTTTGCACTTTCCACCAACAACCCCATTCTAAAAAGAGTTGTCCTCAGTGGTTAAATTCAATGACGTTGGTCATGAATCAGCTTTTGGATTCCAAATTAACTAAAGATAAGAATGAAGAAGGAAAAGATAACAATAAATCAATAGAACAAGAGGAGGATGAAGCTATGGTTTTATGGGACTGTGTATCTTTGTTTGATGCTGAGGAAGAAAAGGATATGAGATATGAGGGCCTCCTAGAAACAAATGTAACAATGAGGAGCCAGGGGTTGATTAAGGAAAATAGTATTATGCTCCCAAAGATCAAAAGACTTCAAAAGAATGTCAAGAAATTTCAAAATAGTGCCTCAGCTAATAAAATTCAGGAGTTTCCCATCACCAGTCAAAATCCTAGATAGACCAGCATGCCTACTAAGCTCAATGAAGAAAAAATAAATAATGATAGATCAAATATCATAGAACATAAGATGGATTATGACATTGTGGAAGATATCAAGAAGGTAAGGGCAAACATCTCATTATTTGAAATGTGCAATGTGCTGCAGCAGAAAGAAAAGCTATTGAAAGCACATGAAGTATCAGAGGAGAGGCTTCCCACTGACAATCAGCCCCCAAAAGAAGAAATTGGTGAAGCAAGTATGGGAGGGAAGCCTAAAAGAAAGAACCCACCTTTTCTCATTACTTTTGAAATTTTCAACCATAACGTGCATAACTGCCTAGTAGACTTGGGGGCATCATTCAATGTCATGCTGCTGTCGGTTTGCAAAAAGATACATGGACAGCCTAAGCCATCTACCTGGAGGGTCGTTCAGTTGGATAGAATGAATGCGAAGGTAATTGGAGAAATGGAGGATGTTCTCGTTCACTTATCTTCAAATGATAAGGTGTGTCATGTCATTGATATTGTGGTGGCTGACATACCAGAAGCTTATGGACTTGTTTTGAGTAGAGATTGGTTAGCAAAGCTAAATGAATATTTAGCCTTAGATTGGTCGCATATATGGCCTCCATATAAAGGAATCCAAAATCAAATTAAAGTTTTGAGGGAGCCCCACATGAAACACAATGTTACTCAGTTTGAACAAAAAAATGAACCAGTGGATTCTATTTTGGGAAACTACTTTATTGAGCTAGAACTAGGAAACTATCAAGCAGAAGAAGCTAGTAGTACATCTGACACTTAGCTTGATCTCCTTCGGTTTTCACAGGCTAATGAAATCGATTGTAAAATAGTAGACTTAGCTATAGATGTAGATGTTAATTCTCATGCAGTAGTGGGTAGCGATTTTTGGACACTTTTCTTTGATGGTTCTAAAACTTTAGAGGGGTCAAGAGCCGGCTGTGTCCTGATTGACCCTATGAAAAACAAACATATTCTTTCATGTAGGTTAGAGTTTGAATGTACCAATAACATAGCTGAATATGAAGCGTTGGTTCAGGGATTAAGGAAAGCAATTGAATTAAAGGAAAATAATCTGAAAGTGTTTGGAGATTCTGAAATAATTGTGAAACAAATTCCGAATCAAATACATTGCATTTCTCCTCATTTAAAAGCTTATGAAAATGAGTTATGGGATTTACTTAAATATTTTAATGCATTTAACATTGTATCGATTCCAAGACTTAAGAATGCAGCAATTGATTTGTTGGCCACCTCAGCTACGAGGCTTGTGCCCTCTAATAATCGGTGCTCTGTTGAATTGCTTTTTCGGTCTTCAGTTCCAGATATGATTACCAATATACGAGTGTTTAATGATGATCAACATATTATAGAATGCTTGACAAATGACGAGGCCTTCAAAGAGGCAATCATTGGTGATGAAGAACATCAGGCTGACCTAAAATTCAATAATTTTATTCCTAAGGGAGTCAGGACTTTAGAACGGATGTTTGATTTAAATGAGAAATTTAGAAGACCAGCAAATGTGAAGACTCATAGCTCGTATCTAAAGTTCACGTTGATTAATTTGGGGAATGAGATGGATTCTAAATATGTGAATCTCGGAAAATGCTACTCCCCAGCTGAAAGGGATAAATTCATCATTCTTTTCAAGCAATACAAGGATTTTTTTTCCTGGACATATGAAGATCTGAAGACATATGACACCGATATTATCTAGCATGTTATCCCTATCAAATCTGGAATCAAACCTTACCAGCAGCCTTTAAGGAAAATGCATCCAAAATTAGAACCTTTAATCCAGAGTGAAGTTAAGAAACTATTGGATGCTAGAATTATCTTGTAGGTTAGACACTCGGAATGGGTTTCAAATTTGGTACCCCTGAGGAATAAATCTAAAGAAATCAGTCTATGTGTGGACTTTAGAAACCTAAATCATGCCTCAGATAAAGACAATTATCCTGTTCCACCCATGGAGCAAATATTGCAAATGGTTTCAGGTTCTGAACTATTTTCTTTATTAGATGGATTCTTAGGCTACAATCAAGTATTATTGGCCGAAGAAGACAGACTAAAAACGACATTCAAGACTAGATGGGGAACTTTCGCTTACGGAAGGATGCCCTTTGGACTCATAAATGCTGGAGCTACTTTCCAGAGGGCTATGGACATAGCTTTTTGTGGTTTGATCGGCTGCAGTGCTGTAGTATACCTCAATGACATCATGATATTCTCAAAGAAGAGAGAGGAACATGCATTTCATCTAAAGCAAATTTTTAAACGCTATCGAAAATATGGTATCTCACTAAACCCCAAGAAGTGCGTGTTTTTCGTTACAGAAGGTAAGTTGTTGGGTCATGTGGTTTCTAAGAATGGGATATCCATAGACCCAGAAAGGATCAAAGCCATTGAACAGATTCCCTTACCCCATAATAAAAATGGCATGCAATCATTTATGGGGACGATAAAATTCGTGCGAAGGTTTGTGCCAGATTTCACTCAAATTGTTAAACCTTTGCAACAAATGGTAAAGCAAAGTGTACAATTCAAGTGGACCAATGTAGAGAAGAACATATTTATTAAAATTAAGACAACTGTTGTGCACGCAGCCTCCCTCAAAAGTCTATATTTTGATAAGGATTTTATTTTGTACACTTTCGCATCTGATGATTCACTAGCAGCTGTGCTTACCTAGAAAGAAGATGGGGGAGATGAGTTCCCCATATCATTTATTAGCACTGGTCTACAAGGGGCCGAATTGAATTACCCAACTATGGATAAACAAGCTTAGGTAATGTTCAAAGCAGTGAAACAATTCAGACCATATATACTGAAGAAACGGACAAAGGTAATAGTTCCTCACCCAGCTATGAGGTCTCTTTTCATACAAAAGGAGCTAGGAGAAAGAAGAAGAAATTGGGTAACAGCTCTACAGGAGTATGACCTTGAATTCAAGAAGTTCTCCACAGTCAAAGGGAAATGATTGTGCAAAGTGATGACTGAAAGTAAAGACAATGAAAAACATGACTTGGAAGACAAAGCTGAGTTATATTTGATGGATGTATGACCTCTTTTCATAGCTCCGGACTCTTGGTATCGAGACCTTATGCATTACCTTCAGGAAAGATTGTTACCAGAACATTGGCATTCTAAGCAAACAAGAGCACTGCATCTTAAATCAGCCTCATATCATATTATTGAAAGAATATTATTCAGAAAGAATTATGATGGGGTTCTTCTTAGATGCTTAGAGAAAGAAGATGCAAAGAAGGTAATGATAGGTTTACATGATGGGCCTGCTAGAGGACATTTCTCTAGAGATACTATAGCTCATAAAATTCTTAGAGCTGGATACTATTGGCCCTGTCACATCCCCGTCCCTCAACCGGGGAAGAGGACGCAACGAGCACATCAAAAACAACCGGGCAAATTGCCCCATGAACATTGACAGAAATCAAATGCTGAAAACAAAAGCCTAAACAACAGGCATAATTCATCATACAAGGATGCACAGTCCTTCAAACAATCAGCAGAAGCAAACATAGACATTTCCAGCATTAATCATCAATATAAATTACAGAGATGCAGTAAACAACAGCACTTATCTATTGATGAAGAATTTCACCCGCAACCAGCTACGTCACTGCAACGTTCCACCCAACCATAGGCCAGCTTGCTCATCAATCTCTCAGCAACGCTGCCACCCCCGAGCTGGGTATGATTCCTCAAGGACTAAGGGTCAATTGTAGGCTTATACATAGCCAAGGGGACACAAAACAATGAACTAACACTGTTGGGTTTCACAGGCTTCCGACAGACAAGCCAAGCCATCACAGTCCAAGGTTCAACCACTGCATACCAGCAGCCAAACAATCCCTTCGCAGCTCTGTGAAGAAGTCATAAACAACAGGGGACAGCCCCAAATAATGGATGAGCACCGCTCAAGTCCAATGGACAGCCCAGAGTTGGTTTTGGCCCTAACGTGGCCAAAACAACTCAACCACAACATCCCAAACCAGGGAAACAACAACAATAACCCAATTTCAAAGTAAAACAATGGCAACTATGCACAGTCCCAGAACAGGGAGACCCAGCCAACACATTGGCAATCAACAGTGACCCAAAATGAATTTGAGCTCCCCAGCCCACAAAACGTGGGTGAAATCAACAGCAACCCAATACGTGTGTTAAAACCACAGCCAACAAAACATGGGGAAACAACAGCCCCAAACAAAACAGTGAGCACGGCTCTCACATGGATAGAACACCCCAACCAATCTGTGCGTGAGGAAAAACTTGCACCAACAGCAAAATACACCAGGAAAACATACCCGACCTCTGCGTGCAAATACCCGCCTGTGCGTGAGGGGAAACGGCCTCCTCTATGCACGCGAATCAACAAGCCATCGAGGGGGGGTGAACAGACCATCAACCTCTGCGTGAGGATGAACAGACCAGCCGTGAGAGAAACCTGTGCGTGAGGGTGAGCCAACAGACCAAAAATCGGGGTGAGATTGAACAGACCAAGGAAGAGTGCGTGAGGGTGAAGAATGGGCAACATGGGTGGAGTGGGCAATTGGGTAAGGCTGACAGCCTCCCACAACCACCACCACTTCAGCAATAAATGCCCTCAGCCATAACTCCTCAACCACCAGCTGAGCATTAAAGAGGTTGACAAGGTTGGATGAGACAAAAAGGGTGACAAACAACAAAGGTGATAAACATGGGTTTTTCCCCCATAACCAAGGTTTGACATCCCCCACCCCTTATCCTTTGGAACCATGCCCTTTTCATTCAACGTTGCACTACCGTAGCTGGTTGTGGTTTAATTAATTGATGTGCGGGTTTTACATGATGCCACATTAAAATGTGCCGGATAGCACTACATTCCATCGGCAATTATCCCCATTGCTGAAACATACACAACCAAATCGATGGTGGGGATTTTGCCTTGAGCTCCTCACCATGATTAATTACAATATATACATCATGCAAACGGGTTCAAAACTTGGGACGTGACAGGCCCACACTGTTCAAAGATGCACATGTCCATGTCAGAAGGTGTGATGTTTGTCAAAGGTGTGGTGGAAGACAAGTTAAAGCAGCAGGACCGTTAAAGCCTGTGATGATAAAAGAGCCCTTTGAGCAGTGGGGGATGGATATCATTGGGGAGACAAAGCCAAATTCTTCCCTGCAACACAAGTATATTCTGACCGCAACCGACTACTTCACTTGTTGGGTCAAAGCCATTCCATTACGTAAAGTAAATGAAGATGCGGTCATGGACTTCTTGCAAGACCATATTATGACCAGGTTTGGAGTTCCAATTTCTTTAGTTTTCGATAATGCTACTTACTTTTCCTCGATTAGATTAACTGCATTTGCTCATGAGAAAGGAATCAATTTGCATTACTCTGCTAATTACTACCCACAAGGAAATGGTTTAGTTGAATCTACAAACAAGAATTTGATTAGGATTTTAAAAAAGATGGTGATAGAAAATTAGAGGATTTGGCACTCAACATTACCAAATGCTCTTTGGGATAATAGGGTCACCCCCAAGACTTCATTAGGTATGTCCCCGTACACCCTTGTTTATGGAAAAGAGGCCATTCTGCCCCTCAATATCATGCTACCCTCTTCCATAATAGCTCAGGAATCTAGAGGATCAGATAATGAAGTCTTGCAGGTAAGGATACATAATATTTTGAAGGTAGAAGAATCTAAATCCAAGGCCAAAGAACTTTTTAGAAAACAACAGGGGGTTTTTAAGAGATGGTTTGATAAACACAAGGCTGGAACAAAATATTTCGAGGTGGGAGATTTGGTTCTCAAGTGGGACCACCCCCATGATGAGAAGGGAAAGGACATGAAATTTCAACAGTTGTGGGTAGGCCCTTTCCAGATTGCAGCAAATCTTGGCCCTTCAACCTATAAATTGCTAGATTTACAGGGGTGGGAAGAGAACTTACCAGTAAATGGTTTAGTTCTCAAACCTTATTTTTCCCGAGTTTTGTATTGTTCTTTTATCTTGTACGCAAATGAATTGACTAAGCTATTTATTTTGATTTATTTTATTTCTGTTTTGTTTTAGTTTAGATTTTGATTGATTTCAATAAAAAGAGGCAAACTCTTGGTTGCATGGAGAGCATCAGAATTCTGGAATGATTAAAGTTCTTGAGTGTAAGACTATGTATTATTGTTTTATCTGAAAGAATTTCTTCTAGTTTAACATTTTTTTCGAATGGCTATGAACACATTGAACTCCTATTTAATCCTTGCTAAATAAACTAGGATCAAAAGGTCTAGAATACTATTTTGAGGTTCCATCCATCTCACATGTAAAAATGTCTTAGGGGGTGACAACAAAAGGCCCATGGAAAGGAAGCATGGTAAACAATATATTATATATAAATGATCCCATGCCAGAAATTGAATGCCAAAAGGCAGATAAGAGTCAAAACTCCTATAAAGAAAATTGTATCAAAACAAAGTACCAAATCATATAAGTACTAAATTGCCAAAAGTTCTTCTCCATCCGTGAGCTAAAAGTTGAATACATATCTCACACAAAAGGACACTATGGATAGAGGAGCCTAAATGAAAATTCAGAAAGAAAGGCATGTAGGAGAATTCATATGCAAAGGACAAAAGTCCAAAAAAGCACAAAAAGTGCAAAATGGCATGGGAATGAGGAACAAATGAATATTTCTATTTACCTTGTGTTACTATCCTGTCGTGTGCAAGTTGGAAGCTCCCTGAAGCCAGAGGTAATAAATGAAACTCATCTTCCTAGCCTCAAAAGAGTTTTCTTGACTTGGAGATCTTGTTTTCCTTTCTCCTAAATTGGACTATCATCAATGATTAAAAGTACATATATTTTCCATTTGGGAAATCCAGACTTGTGGAAGAATTCAACATGTTCGTTTATTGTTAACAGTCTGTTACTTAAGAAATAAATTGTCCAGAGATCTAGGTTCACCAGGTAGTCACCAATTGTTGCAGCTACAATTGTTTTCCCAAATTTTTGAAATTTTGGACCCTCCTCTCAATTTTTATCTTGCGTAGGGTCATTTGGATCCATGAACTCTATTTTTGCTTTCCCTCCACTACAAGTTTGGACTATTTTGAGGGTTACTGTCTTCATGCTTCTCGAAAAATTGCTTATATCTGAAACTTCTTTGGGTTGTGGATTTCGGATTTGGTTTGAAATATTGCCCTTTGATCTGTGATTTCTTTCGTTGTTTTCGGAAGTCTTTTTCTCTTTTCGCCACTATTCTATAGGTGAAGCAAACTTTCATCGCTGCCCAGATGAAAGTAACATTTTAGTTTGGTTGTTCGGAGGCCATTTAGACAATGCATCGAAACCATATTTCCTTATGGAGCCTCCATTGCGGAAGATGAATGATGAGTGTTCTACCAAATAGTCTTGACTTCTCTGATGACGTGTTGATTTTTTTGACCTGTTTTGCATTGTCAGAGGTTGGTCGAAGTGTAAGTTAGAGTTGTTTGATCATGAAACCACTGTTTTGGAAGTAAGACAATCTTGTTCCAGACCACTGCATGACCTTAAGTTTTCCAAACACTTAACTTTTCCACAATATTTTTGCGCTATAGCAGAAAGTTTATGACTTCAACTGAAGGTTGTAGTCTGATTGTTGTTCGCCATTGCAGCTCCCAAACAAACTAAGTGTCCGCCATATAATTGCTCTGCTCACCGATGCTTTGTTTGTGTTTCACCGATATGTTTTTTTTTAGCCACGGGGCTCGTATTATTTTCATCTCCCGCCATTACGGCTGCGCAATGCACTAACCTCCTGACATTGATGTCTTTCCGTTCACCGACAGGGAACTTTTCCACTGATGCATTGGCATATAGCTGTTCCTACTCTGATAGACTTAATAGTCCCACAGAACTCATTGTCTATTTGAAACCCATTGTTTTGGCTGCAAGTAAGACTATCCGGCTGATGTTTAAATGGTTCAAGCTACCGATAAGGTTTTTCCCACCGTCTTGTTAGTTTCTAACCCCTGTGTGGGAAGTGGTGGTTTTTTATTCTTGTTAAAGATTTTGTCAAAAGGGTGCAGTACTAGGACTCATTTTGGTGATTAGTTTTGTGTAGGATAGTTTAATTTTATTGAAAAGATGCCATCCTAATTAATGATGAATGTCGTTTAACTGCAGACAGATGTAGAAGATTCTTCAGATTACTGCTGCAAGAGAACATATCTAAAGGATAAAGATGAGGAAGTTCGTTAAGAAATGATAAGCAGAGTTTTCTCTGAAATCAATGAGATCTAAAGAAGGACAAATAAAAGACAAGGCAGAATCAATGGCAACAAAAGCCCAGGCTTGGAGAGGGTCCATCAGTTACCGAGCGGATCCCATTTTATTATGTACTCATAAGTTGAAATCCGAAATGTAACGCATTATATGAATCATGAGTACTCACGAAAAAGACAAAATGGTGATGTTAAATGGTTTTGGGGGTGTCCAAAGGTCACACGGCTGGCACATCCCAAGGGGTTTTACTGTTTTGGTTTAAATATAGGAAATTTAGAGTTTACAGGGGCTTCTTTCCTAGAAAAACTTGTGAGCTATTGTTTCTAAGAGGAACTACTTCAGTTTAGAATAAGAAATTGCAAATTTTTCTTGTTGGAGAAGGTGCTATGTGGAATGTTTGAATGTGATAAAATGAACAATGTTGAAGAGGAATTATTTCATTTTCAACTATGTTTCATTAACTGTGAGAACGTTCTAACTTTCTGAACCTATGTTCTTATCTGAATGTTCTCTGGTATATTTTGTGATAATTTCCATTATGAGTAATGTAGGTTTGAACTATTGATGAGCTATCTTGTCATGTATATATTCATTCATGTTTATGTGTTTTGATTGTAAGAACAACTATCTGTGATTGACCTTAACATGTGAATAGTATTACATTACTCATGAATTAATTTTTTTCTCTCTAGAGACAACTTAGTTAGTATGTATTTTCTAGTTGTGTATTAATTGGATGCGAGAGATTCTAAGACGAGAGGTAAGAACCTACGCATCACATTGTGACCACTCCTTGCATTCTTTATCAACCTGCATTTTAGATAGGCACTTGCATATCATACTTTAAGTCAAAAAATACAAAAATATATACGGTGGACCGAGACACAACCGGTAAAACCATTTATTTTTGTTACTTGACCTATGGTAGCCAGACCGCAAACCAGACGGATTCCCTACACCAAACAGTCACGAGATAATAGGGAACATTGACTGGGGAGAATCCCTTGTTGTTGTTGCCTGGGAATTTCCAGGCCTCAATAGGACTAAACTTGTGCAGCTATTTAGGTTGAAGTTCTTACTACTGTAAGCAAGTTTGAATTACTGCTATAATTTGACCGGCCAAGTAGCAGAAGGTCTTAAGGATACATCCTTCACCCATTACTCTACCAGGAGGACCACGAAACAGGTTGTGAGGTGCTGAGGAAGTGCACACTAAGCTTCCTCCAGGAGTTGGTTGGGAGGAAGAGTCTGCTTAAGATATTGTCACCTAATCATTTGATAAGTTTTTATTTGCTCAGGTTCCCATTGAAGACAGCTGGGGATGCTCATTTTCGTGAAATGTGATCATTCAGTGTGAATGAAGAGCATAAGAGAAATTTGATGGAGGGGACTTATTGAGTCGAGTTTGAGGGGTTAACTACTATGGATTGAACTTGTGCAACTATTTACGCTTAAGTTATTACTACTATAAGTAGGTTTGAATTACTACTGTAATTTGACCAGTCAGGTGACAGAAGGTCTTAAGGATACATCCTTCATTGAGTACTCTACCATGAGGATGAGGAAACATGCTCGAGGGTCCTGAGGAAGTGCAGACTAAGCTTCCTCCAGGATTTGGTTGAGAGGAACAACCTCCTTAAGCTGTTGTCACCTCATCATTTGACAGGTTTTTATTTGTTCAGGTTTATTTACAATGTATTTACTATTTTCAGAAAATGATTACTATTTTTTCAAGATATGCATGTTATTGTTTTATTAAAGTTTATGAAGAAAAGAACATTGTTTGTGGATAAACTTAGCTTTTAGTAAATCATACTTAAAAACAGTAGTGTTATTGCTAAATGAAAAATGAATAGATAGAAATTACCACACTGTATTTTTCCATGCCTTTTACAAGGCAATACTCTAGTACAGCTGGTTGTTTAAGTTAGATAAGTAGATTTGTTTATTACTCTGTAGGAAAAAACAAAATGATTAGTTTTATAGTTTGTACGTGCTTCATTACAGAAAACTAGCAGTATTTGTTGTATTTTCTGAAAGCATTTGTATGATCTAATTATAGGAAAAGAACATAATATATATTAATCTTTAGTAGTCATACTAATCATAGAACTATTACTAGTACTAATATTATTTATAAAAACAATAGATAAAGTATAATAAACAATTATAGCGACAGTAAAAATAGTATTTAGTGTTTGAACCTAGATAGTACTCCATAGGTATTTGTAATAATTTATTCCTAGTTCACATTTATATTCTGTTTTCAAAATACAGATGTTGTTTTTATTGTAACCCTCAAGGTTTATTTAGGGTTTACAAGAGGTAGGTTTTATCCCTAAAAACAAACTTCCACATTCTTAATCATAATATAAAATTTAACAGCTGTAAGTAATTATTACTGAAAGTAAAAATATAAAACAGAACTAAAACCATTTCTCATTACTGAACTGTAGATTAACTAAAGATAATAACCATTATGAGATAAAACAGAGTAAATTATTCACGTAATAACATGTTATAAATTCAAAACAATAAAAATCAATAAAAATCATATATATTAAATGAAGTTGTAAATTAAATAAGAGTGTTAATAAATTAATGGAGACAAATAAAATAAGAGCAATGGCCTATGGCCTTTATAAATATTGGTCGAGGCTTAATCCTGCCCAAAACAAACTATACAAATATAAACAAAATAGTAAACCGAAATGGTAACCAACACTTTCATAACCCTATATCTATTTACAGGTCCCGTTGAATAAAATTGCCATCAAAGACCACTTAAAAGTTGTAAGTAATCAGACAGTGGTCGAAATAGTATCATTAAGGCTTAAGCCAAATGTGAAAAACATAAAGTTTTTACATCTTCCATGCCATAAGGCACTTTCAAGAAAATCCCAGGTCACGGGTGCTATAGCCTTCAAGGTTTCTTACCATAATACCCTTTAGGGTTTAAAAGTTTTACAAAAACAAAACAACATGAAGAAAAACCCAATAAGTAAATACCAGGCCGATTCCATAACTAGTAGTGAAGTTTCTCATCTTTCAAACCTCCATAACACCAATGCAGGAGAAAACCATCAGTACAACAGGGGATTACAAGGGTTCGCGTAGCTGTGAATGGGAGAGTTTTGCTACAAAATAACCCCATTTGCTGTGACAAGAACCTACACTAAAAAACAAGTGTTAGTTACAGTTTTTTTTTAAAAGAAAATGTATTTATAGTTTAACATTGCTGAAAAATGAAAATCTGTTTGGGTAATTACCTGGTAGCATTCTCATTTGGAGAAATCATGGAAGTAACCCACCAGCAACAACTTTTTTGCACCTCAAAGAGTAATGCAAACACAAAGAAGGAAGAAATCAATCTGAGGCAGAAGAACATGAACCATGCTTAAAAAAATATTAGTTCACAAGTCAACGTCCAAAAACTAGTTTCTTTACACCAAAAGCATACACAACATTCTAGAATATTCGAAAACCACATTATGTCCTCACAGAAACTAGCTCACAGTGTTTTGTTCGGAAGGCAACTTGCAAATCGGAGGTGTTTATAGGGTCATGGTGGCCACGAGCTCGCAGCTCGAAAGCACACAATTGAAGGAACCCTCGTTCTCTTGCAAAATGAATATTAGGGAAATATCAAAGTCAACTCAAACCAATGGTTGATACACCACATGTCCTTCGATATTTTTCCATCCTCATGGGTAGATTTTCAATAGTCCTTTATGCAATTGCTAATCTACAATTAAAATTATTATATATCAAAACCTATAATCATTAAATCAATGCAATTTCTATGATTGCCGATAATGTATTATTACCAGGGAGTTTTTGATGCTTAGTTTACCAATTCTAGGATTAAGATAGGAAATATATTCTAGGTTAAATCAAGGTAAGATAAGTTCTTATGTTAACCATGTGTGATAGAACATAGTCAAAAATACATATGTTTAGTATTAAACTATATTATGTTAATCAACAAACTTATCCCAAGTTTTTACTAAATCAATTTGTGAAGGTATAGTTATAGATAAAGGTGCACCAGGAAATTGAGGTGAAAAATAGAAGTAAAAATAATTTCAAGGTAAAAATTGTAACAGTTAGAAAAAGAACTCTTTCAACCAATTCCATGACTCTTAATGCCTTATGTAGATGAAGTTACAAGTATGTGCAATCCATAAACTTATATAAGAGTTTTAATTAAATTTCAAACATCCAACTAATGAGTAAACAGTTAAGAGTCGAGATAGTTTTGTTAATATAATGAGAAAAATATTTAATTATAAACCCTAGGATAAGGGTAAAAGGAATATACCTCTAATGAGTGTGAGGAATTAAGAACTTTTAGAAATAACACTTTTAGTAAAATAGGCTAGATTTATAGTTATCAGCATAGAGTAATTCTTTTGTGGTTTACAAAATATCCATATACTTATGATCAAAATAAAACTCCAAGTGTTTGAGTGATCTAAGAAAAAATTTTGAGCACGATAATTTCTTCCTAAGTAAACTCTAGATCAAAATTACTATAAGCAAAGTATGCAAGTATTCATTAGAATTTAATCATAATAATCCAAATGATTTGATGTCATTTTGATAGTATTTGACTATGAAATTTTAACCATGCATATGTAATTTTTGTTTTAACATCCTTACGGAGTTTGACGACATAATCAATATCAACGTTACCTCTTGTGGAGACAGGATGCTTTTAAACATTCTAAATCTAGCATCACAATCATGCTAGAGAAGTATCTTCTTGACTTGAATATAAATATTATTTTTACTGGAACTTACGCTTACCTGTTAAAACTTGAAAAGAACCATCAGTCCCACTGTGTTAGATTTAAGTTAAGTAAGCCCCGATCATCCCTAAGAAACTTTCCCCTACTTGAAAAAAGAAATCAACAATATACCTAGCATCAATAAAATACAAGTTTCTTTTCTAGTTTCTGAAAAATTACAACTGCTAAGTTGAAAACAGTACTAACATAGTTTTAAAGATAAGCCTCTAGATAATACACATTCTTATAAAGAAGGAATCTGTGTTTCTCTTACAAACTGTTTTATTCTCTGCTATTAGTTGGGAGTACATTAGCGGTGACATTTTATGTCAAATGAAAAATTTAAAATTTTTTTGAATTTTTCAGTTATTACATGTGGTATCAGAGCACAAGGTTCAGACACTAGGCCTGAATGTGGGTCAAATTGCATATGTGGAACAGTAAATTTAAACAAACATATTGATGTCATTTTGCTTTGAATGATATTCCCAGAGAATTTTGTTTTCTCAGTTAATCATAGGTATGGATAGATTGGAAGAATATGCGGATGAGGAGTCTCCTTACACTTAATGAAATAATTTTCAAAAAGAACCTATACAAGAAGAGATAACTAATAATTCTTCTGAACTACTACAAACAGTTAAGGAACTAAAAACAGAGATGGAATCAAATAAGAAAGAAAATGAGAGTATTCTGAGAGCTTAGGAGGAGCTAAATCAGATTTTAATGGAAATATTTCATACTGAGGAAAAAGATAAAAGAACCGAGTCTAAAGATATGGGTTATCAGCATAAAGATAAAAGGACTAAACAAGTTAAAAATGAAAGTAGCTCATATTCTGAAGTATATGGTGATTCACATAAACAAAACTTCCATTATACTAGTGACAATAGTGAAGATAACCACCATACTAGGAAGAGAAAGTTTAAACCTTATGAAGAAATCTCTGGGGAATTTAAGAAGATCAAGCCACCAACCTTTAATGGAGAAACTGAAAAAGGGGAAGAAGCAGAATCCTGGCTATCCGGGATGAAGAAATACTTCCAAATTTATAACTAATCTAATTAACTGAAGGCCAGGATGGCTATTTATAATCTTAGGGGAAAAGAAAACATTTGGTGGCAGGACTTAAAAAGAGTAAGGGGTATAAGGGAGAAAAATATAAATTGGAGTACATTTAAGAAATATTTCAAAAAGAAATTTTTATCTGAACAATATTATGAGGAAAGGGCTAAGGAATTTTACAAGTTGAAACTGGGAACAATGAATATGAAAGAACTAAATAGTAGATTTCTAAGTTTGCTCAGGTATGTGCCGTATATTGTGGATGAGAAACCTAAGGCACATCGGTTTCTTAGTTGTTTACCTTATCGTATAAAGGATAGAATTGAGTATGAAAATCTGAAAACTTTAGAAGAAGCAATGAGAAAAGTGAATTTCTGTTATGAATAGAATCATAAAAAGGAAAGTATGAAAAACTGGAAGGCCAAAAGAAATAATAGGTTTGAACAAAAAAAGAAAAATTGTGTACCTAATCGAAATTTTAAGAATTGTAATACCAGAAATTTTCCTAGTAAAAATTTCCAAGGGAACAAAAGTAATTCAGAGACCAATCCAAACAATCAAAGGAATAAAGAATCTGCTAACAACCACAATAACTATACAAATAATTTTGAACGAAAGGAACCCATAAAGTGTTGGGAATGTCATGGTCTGCATTATGCATCAGTTTTCCCTAATCGGAAGAAGACTGTTAGCAACATACATGCAATACAAGATGAGATTGTTCTTGGTGATCTAGCGAGGACAATGCCCAAGATCAACGTAGCATTAGAGAACTAGCGAGTAGATTATCAAACTTCCATGGTGGAAGTGGAAGGTAAGATAAATCAAATACCTATATCTATTTTAATTGATCCAGGAGCTAGTTTAAGCTATATTTATCCTAGTTTAGTAGAAAAGTGTAAGCTTTCAATTGAAAAATTTGCAAGATGTTGGTTAGTTCAACTAGCTATTGGTGCAAAGAGAAAAGTAATTAGCTTTGTTAAAAAATTGTGCAATAACTATGGATCAGTTTGAAACCTCTGTTAAGCTCAATGTGTTACTTTTAGGTTCATATGATATGTTAATTGGTATGGATTGGTTAGAATAGCATAGGGTGGTCCTAAATTGCTTTGATAAAACCTTTACTTGCATAAACAATAATGGAGAGTTAATAAAAGTAACAAGAATCCCTAGGAAAACAGCCATAAGGGATATTTATGCTTTGCAGCTTAAGAGAGCTGTTTGGAAGGGATGTAAAGCTTTTGCCATAAATTAATTAATGAAGAACACACTAATAAAAGAGATAAATTAAAACTGGAGGATATTCCAATCCTGAGGGAATATTCATATGTATTTCCAAAAGAAATTCCAAAACTTCCACCAAAACAAGAATTGGATTTTACTATTCAGCTGGTACTTTGTGCAGTTCCCAACTCAAAAGCCCCTTATCAGATGAATATACTAGAATGAAATGAACTTAAGTTGCAGTTAAAAGAAATCATTGATAAGAATTACATTAGACTTAGTGTGTCTCACTAGGGGGCACCTGTCATCTTTGTTAAGAAGAAATATGGAACTCTACGATTATGTATAGATTATCGTCAACTAAATAAAATGACTATCAAGAATAGATACCCATTACCCTACATAGATGATCTGTTTGATCAGCTACATGGAGCAACTATGTTCTCAAAGATTGATTTATGATCTGGATACCACCAGGTCTGAATCAAGGATGAAGACATCTTTAAAACAACTTTTAGGACTCGATATGGATATCACGAGTTTGTCGCTATGCCATTTAGGCTTACTAATGTCCCAGTTGTTTTGATGTGTCTGATGAATAATGTAATGCACACATATCTGGATAAATTTGTGGTTGTATTTATTGACGACATCTTAATTTACTCAAAGTTTGAAGAGGAACATAAAGAACACTTAAAAATTGTCTTACAAGAGTTATGAGAACATCAACTATATGAAAAATTTAGTAAATGTGATTTCTTTAAAGATAAAATTCAGTATTTATGTCATGTGGTGACTAAAGAAGAAATTTATGTTGACCCCGAAAAGATAAAAGAAATTGAGGATTGGCCAGTCCCAAAAGATATAACTAACATTCGATCATTCATGGATATTACTGGTTATTATCGGAGATTCGTCGAAGGGATTTCAAGAATTACAAATCCTATAACCTCTTTGCAGAAAAAAGGGAAGAAATTCGATTGGAATCAGAAGTGTGAAGACCGTTTTAAAAAGTTAAAAACATTATTAACCACTGCACCAGTTCTAAGAATTGATGACCCTAATAAATATTTTATAGTATGTACGAACACATGCAATGACGGTTTAGGTGGAGTGTTAACTCGTGAAGGACACATCATTACTTATGAGTGTAGGAAGTTGAAGGTTCATGAGAAATATTATGTGACCTATGACTTCGAATTAGTGGTTGTCATACATGCCTTAAAAATGTGGCATCATCATTTAATCAAAATAAAGTTTATATTGATGACATATAATAAAGGATTGAATATTTGTTGGATCAACCTAACTTGAGTGCTAGAAAAGGTAGGTGCCTAGCTTTTTTGAGTGAATACAATTTTTAAATAAAACATATTAAACGAAAGGAGAATAAGGTTGATGATGCATTAAGTATAAATGCAAAGCTGAATTTTACAACAGCTATCAGCACTTACAAGAAAGACTTGGAAGAACAGCTAGAAGATGGAATAGAATAAGATGAAAATTATCGGAAATTACAAGCAAGGGTAAGAGAAAATTCAAATAGAAACTATAAGTAGATGGTACAACTTGAATGAAAAAGGATTATTATTGTATAAAGATATATTATACGTACTTAATGTATGTAATATTAAGTTGTTAATTTTAAATGAAGTTCATAAAACTTCTTATTCAGGGCATTCGGGGTATCAGAAAACTATAACCATGTTAAGAAAGGATTATTTTTGGCGAAACATGAAAAATGAATCGGCATAATACATTGCTAGGTGCTTCGAATGTCAGCAAGTAAAAACTGAACATAAACATCTAGCTAGGCTACTTCAGCCTTTGCCTATTCCTAGCTGGAAATGGGAGATATTTAGCCTTGATTTTATCACGGGACTACCTAGAAATTAGAACTTAAATGACTCAATAATGGTAGTTGTTGATAAATTGAGTAAAGCAGCCCATTTTATACCTGTAAAAACTACTTATAAAGATGCAAATATTGCTCATATTTTCTTAAAACAATTTTTTCTATTGCATGGAATATCGAAGGTGATAATTTTCGACTGAGGCCCTAAGTTTACAGGTAATTTTTGGAAATCCTTGCTTAAAGGGTTAAATACTATGTTAAACTTTAGTACCTCTTTGCATCCTCAAACTGATGGGCAGACTAAAAGAGTAAATTAGGTATTGGAGGATCTACTTATAATGTATGTAAAGGAGAATCCAGGTAAATGGGAATATTATTTAGACCTGGTAGAATTTGCTTACAAAAATCATTATTAAGCTTCAGCTAGGTATAGTCATTTTGAAATTTTGTATGGAAGGAAATGCAATACCCCCATCTCTTGGAGTAATTCAGTGGATAGGCTAGTGTTAGGACCTGAATTATTAAAAGAGATGGAGTTAATTGTAAAATAGGTACAAGGTAATTTGAAAATTGGGCAAGATCGACAGAAAATCCAAGCAAACTTTAAACGAACTCTGAAGGAGTTCCAGCTAGGTGAACATGTTTTTATCAAGGTGGGACCTAAAAAGAGTTCTCTAAGTTTAGGTAGTTGTGCTAAGCTAGCATACAGCTATTGTGGTCCTTTTGAAGTACTATCTAGGATAGGACAGGTAGCATATTAGTTAGCTTTACCACCAAATCTAAGAGTTCATAATGTTTTTCATATTTCTGTATTAAAAAAATATGTACATGATACTAATGTTATTAATTGGAATGATGTCCAGGTGGAACCCAAAGGAGATTTTCTAGTGGAACTGGATTGTATCCTTGAAAGGAGGGAGATCTCGCTTTAGAATCTCACCATTGGTTAGTTGAAGGTGCAATGGAAGCACCTTAGTAAAGAAGAAGCAACCTAGGAATTGGAAAGTCATATGTAGGATGCATATCCAATTCTATTTCAGGGGAACTCTGAGGATGAGGAATAAATAACATTGAGGACAATGTTATAAATTAAGGGGATGTGTATGTCACATGCCCCAATTTTCAAAACAATTTAATGTTATTGATGAACATTATGTTATATTTTATGCTAAGTTTGTAATTGATGACCAAATGGGGTCAAGGACAATTAATGTGTTTCAGAATATTTTATTAATAAATAAATAAATGATGAGACAATAGCTTAGGGAATCTATTAAATGAGTGCTAACTGGTCACTTGGTGGAGGAGACTGGGTGGAGAGTATACTGACAAGTGGAAGCATCCTCAAACTACTTCTAACTCTTGTAGGTGGCAACTTCTCTATATTTCTGGTCATGATTCCCCAAGAAAGTGGAATTGGAGTAGGTGGCTCATTAAGTAAAAAATGACCGAGAGGACCTAGGCATTGTTATAAAAGTTCCCATTGAAGACAGCTAGGGCTGCTCATTTTCTCAAAATGTGATCATTCAGTGTGAATGAAGAGCATAAGAGAAATTCGATGGAGGGGACTTATTGAAGTGAGTTTGAGGGGTTAACTACTATGGATTGAACTTGTGCAACTATTTATGCTTAAGTTCTTACTACTATAAGTAGGTTTGAATTACTATTGTAATTTGACCAGTCAGGTGACAGAAGGTCTTAAGGATACATCCTTCATTGAGTACTCTATCATGAGGATGAGGAAACATGATCGAGGGTCTTGAGGAAGTGCAGACTAAGCTTCCTCCAAGATTTGGTTGAGAGGAACAACCTCCTTAAGCTGTTGTCACCTCATCATTTGACAGGTTTTTATTTGTTCAGGTTTATTTACAATGTATTTAATATTTTCAGAAAATGATTACTATTTTTTCAAGATATGCATGTTATTATTTTATTAAAGTTTATGAAGAAAAGAGCATTGTTTGTGGATAAAATTAGCGTTTACTAACTCATACTTAAAAACAGTTGTGTTATTACTAAATTAAAAATGAATAGATAGAAATTACCACACTGTATTTTTCCACGCCTTTTATAAGGAAATACTCTACTATAGCTGGTTGTCTAAGTTAGATAAGTAGATATGTTTATTACTCTGTAGGAAAAATGCAAATGATTACTTTTATAGTTTGTATGTGCTTCATTATAGAAAACTAGCAGTATTTCCTCTATCTTATGAAAGTATATGTATTATCTAATGACAGGAAAACAACAAAATATATATTAATCTTTAGTATTCATACTAATCACAGAACTATTACTAGTACTAATATTATTTATAAACACTATAGATAAAGTATAATAAAGAAATATAGGGACAGTAAAAATAGGATTTAGGGTTTGAACTTAGATAGTACTCCATAGTTCTTTATAATAATTTATTCCTAGTTCACATTTATATTCTGTTTTCGAAATACAGATGTTGCTTTGACTTTAACACTAGAGGTTTATTTAGGGTTTACAAGAGGTAGGTTTTATCCCTAAAAACCAACTTCCACATTCTTCATCATAATATAAAATTTAACAGTTGTAAGTAATTATTATTGAAAGTAAAAATATAAAACAAACCTAAAACCATTTCTCATTACTGAACTGTAGGTTAACTAAATATAATAACCATTCTGAGAGAAAACAGAGTAAATTATTCACCTAATAAGATGTTATAAATTCAAAAGAGTAAAAATCAATATAAATCATCTATATTAAATGAAGTTGTAAATTAAATAACATTATTAATAAATTAATAGAGACAAATAAAATAAGAGTAATGGCCTATGGACTTTATAAATATCGGTCGAGGCTTAACCCTACTCAAAACAAACCATACAAAAATATAAACGAAATAGTAAACCAAAATGGTAAACAATATTTTCATAACCCTATATCTATTTATAGGACCCGTTGACTAAAAATGTCAACAAAGACCACTTAAAATTTGTAGGTGATAAGATAGTGGTCGAAATAGTATCATTGTGCCTTAAGTAGAATGTGAAAAACATAATTTTTTTACATCTTCTAGGTTGTAAGGCACTTTCAAGAAAATCCGAGGTCATGGCTGCTAATACCCTTCAAGGTTTCTTACCATAATACCCTTTAGGGTTTAAAATTTTTACAAAAACAAAACAACATGAAGAACAACCTAATAAGTAAAACCCAGGCTGAGTCCATAGCTAGCAGCGAAGTTTCTCATCTTTCCAACCTCCATAACACCAATGTAGGAGAAAACCCTAAGTACAAGAGGGGCTTACCACGGTTTGCATGGCCATGAATGGGAGAGTTGTGCTACTAGATAACCCCATTTGTCGTGAGAAGAACCTGCACTAAAAATAAGTGGTAGTTATAGTTTTGTTTTAAAAAGAAAATGTATTTATAGTATAGCATTGCTGAAAAATGAAAATATGTTTGGGTAATTACCTAGCAGCATTCTCATTTGGAGAAATCATGGAAGTAACCCACTAGTGACAACTTTTTGGCACCTCAGAGAGTAATGCAAACACCAAGAAGGAAGAGATCAATATGAGGTAAAAGCACATGAACCATGCTAAAAAAAATCTCATTTCACAAGTCGGTGGCCAAAAAATAGTTTCTTTACATCAGAAGCATACACAGCAGTCAACAAGATTCGAAAACCACCTTATGTCCTCATAGAAACTAGCTCATAGTGTTTTGGTTGGAAGGCAGCTTGCAAATCAGATCTATTTACAGGGTCATGGCAGGCACGAGCTTGTAGCTTGGCCACACATAGTGGAAGGAACCCTCGCTCTCTTGCAAAATGAAGATTAGGGCAAGGTCAAATTCAACTTAAACCCATGGTTTGATACTCCACATGTCCTTCGAGATTTTTCAATCCTCGTGGGTAGCTTTTCAATAGTCATTTATGCAATTGCTAATCTGCAATTAAAATTATTACATATCAAAACCTATAATCATTAAATCAATGCAATTTCTATGATTTCCAATAATGTATTATTACCACGGAGTTTTCGATGCTTAGTTTACCAATTCTAGGATTAAAACAGGAAATATCTTCTAGGTTAAATCAAGATAACATAAGTTCTTATGTTAACCATGTGTGATAGAACATAGCTAAAAATACATATGTTTAGTATTAAACTATATTTTGTTAATCAAGAAAATTATCTAAAGTTTTTACTAAATGAATTTGTGTGAAGGTATATTTATAGCTAAAGGTGCACCAAGAAATTGAGGTGAAAAATAGAAGTAAAAAGAATTTCAAGGTAAAAATTGTAACAATTAGAAGAACAACTCTTTCAACCAAGTCCATGACTCTTAATGCATTGTGTAGATGAAGTTACAAGTATGTGCAGTCCATAAAATTATATAAGAGTTTTAATTAAATTTCTAACATCCAATTAACGAGTAAACAGTTAAGAGTCGAGATAGTTTTGTTCATATAATGAGAAAAATATTTAATTATAAACCCTAGGATAAGGGTAAAAGGAATTCACCTCTAATGAGTGTGAGGACTAAAGAACTTTTAGAAATAACTCTTTTAGTAAAATAGGCTAGATTTATAGTTATCATCATAGAGTAATTCTTTTATGGTTTACGAAAGATTCATATGCTTATGATCAAAACTAAACTCCAAGTGTTTGAAAAGAAAACTCTAGATCAAAATTACTGTAAGAAAAGAATGCAAGTATTCATTAGAATTTAATCATAATCATCCAAATGATTTGATGTCATTTTGATAGTATTTGACCATGCAATTTTAACCATGCATATGTAATTTTTGTTTTAACATCCTTACAGAGTTTGACGACATAATAAAGATCAAGGTTACCTCTTATGGAGATAGTTTGCTTTTAAACATTCTAAATATAGTATCATAATCATGCTAGAGAAGTTTCTTCTTGACTTGAATATAAATATTATTTTTACTGGAACTTACGCTTACCTATTAAAACCTGTAAATAGCCATCAGTCCCACTGTGTTAGCTTTAAGCTAAGTAAGCCCCGATCATCCCTAAGAAACTTTCTCCTACTTGACAAAAGAAATCAATAGTATACCTAGCATTAGTAAAATACAAGTTCCTTTTCCACTTTCTGAAAAATTACAATTGCTATGTTGAAAACAACACTAACACAATTTTAAAGATAAGCCTCTAGATAATACAAATTCTTATAAAGAAGTAATCTATGTTTCTCTTACAAAATGTTTTATTATCTGCTATCATTTAGGGGTACATTAGCGGTGACATTTGAAATTTTATGTCAAATGAAAAATTTTAAATTTTTATGAATTTTTGAGTTATTACATACAGTGTTATCTATGGCACAAGCGACATCTCATCGCGACACAGTGGGTTTCCTATTCTTTGGAATATATTGCAACGCCGACAGAAAGTATTAATATCCATATGTATGGTTCGACACCATATTCTTTCTTGTAATATCTTGCTCAAAATCGTCTTTCCTACATACTGTCCTCTTGCAACACCAGCATGTGCTTCACTCATTACCAAAGGTCGCTCATAATCGAAAACACATCGGTGTAGTATGTCATTTGCGTCAAGCTTGTATAAGTGTATATAAATCAACGTATAATTAGCATCTCTAACAACCAAATTCTCCTTCTAGTTAGTGGATAATCCTTTAGGCGCATAACCTATGCTAAGGAGATGGATGATAGTGTCAAACTCTGAGTTGTGATCATCCATCATGTGGATAGAAAATACTTGTGCATCAGCCAAGTTATCATCCAAACTAGTTGTTTCTTCACCAATTTCTATCCTTGAAGGAAATCTGGCCCGACATTGAGTCAACAAGGTTTAACTATGACCTCAAATTCAAATTCTTGAAATAGGACGAGCCATCAATAGATCTTTCCCCCCAACACTATCTTGTTGACCAGGTACTTTAAAGTTGAATGACGAGTGTACATTTTGAAATGTCCACCCAACAAGTAGTTTCAAAACTTATGAAGCGCATAGACCATAGCAAGGCCTTCTCTCTCGGTCATGGTGTAATTTTTCTCTATTGTCAAGATATTTCTACTAGAAAAATCAATGGGTTGGTTAATCTCACCCTCTCCTGGTTGCATCAAGATGATTCCAAGCGCGACAGACAAGGTGTCAACATGAACATGGAACTCATTCTTCTAGTTTGAAAATACAAGTATTGGTGCAGTGGACATCTTATTCTTTAACTTATCCAAGATTTCCTGGAAGGGTTCAGCCCACTGAAACTTTGCATCTTTCTTCAATAGCTTCTCCATAGGTGTAGTGATCTATGCATACCCTTTCATGAACTTCCTGTAGTATCCTGTGTGTCATAGCACTGATATGAGTTGCATGACTGATGTGGGTGGTGGTAACTCAAGGATAATCACAAATTTTACTGGTTCAACCAAAATTCCATCACGACATACAACATTACCCAACAACACTCTAAATGATGCACAAAAAATACATTTCTTGGAATTGAGCATGATCTGATACTGGCGACAATGACCCGGCATCATGTGCAAACTTTCAATATGGTCTCTTACTAGGACAAACACAATCCAATCATCAAAGTAGACCTCAAGAAATTTATGAATGAAATCTTTAAAAGAAGAAACTATTATTCTAGAAAACATAGCAGGTGCATTCTTGAGTCCAAAGGGCATTACCGTATATTGGTAGCATCCCCATTCTGTGATGAAGGTCATTTTATGGAAATCCTCCTTCGCAATTCTGACTTGATGATAGCCAGAGAAGCCATCATTGAATCAATACATATCCTTTCCTTCGACGCTTTCTAATACTTCATATGTAAATGGTGTTGGGAATGGATAGTGCAGGCATGCATCGTTCAAATTCCTTAGGTCAACATAGATCCTAAATTCACTTGTGTTTTTCTTATCTTGGATCATTATAGGGTTGATCCACTCTAATTCCTCGATAGGTTCAATGATCCCTACGTCGAGCATGCGATCTAATTCTGTTTTTACCTTTTCTTTTGTACCTTGGATTCAACCTATAGGATCATTGTTTGATAAACTTAGGATTTGGTTTCAGGGGTATTTTCATCTCTCCCAGGTTGTCGACTATTCCCTTCATCTCTAAGAAATTGGTAGGAAATAGGTCCCGATACTCGTGCAACAAGACTGTGATTTTCGCAACTATCTATTCATCCCAATAATATCCTATATTGGCAGACTTTGGGTTCTTTCCCAACCCAATATTTACTTTCTTGATTTTCAGCAGCATGAGGAACTGGTCACTTGAAATACCACTTCCCTCAACCGCGCATGTACCCTTTGTCTCCAGTATGTTTATGTTATTGGGATCATCATCTGGGTCTCCAACTACATTGTAATAGGCCATGCATTGTTGGATGGTCATGCTGCACTGGTGGGAATTTTCCTCTTCAACATGGATTTCAACAAATATCTTTTCCTTTACCATTTGAAGTATGACATCAACTATAGGTAGCTCATCATAAAATTATAAGGTGTGCATGAACTGTTTAGCTACCTCATCCCAATCCCGAGTTCCTTGTCGCAACTCCATAGATGCATACCATCTTCGGGGTTTCATTTTCAATGTGTAAATGAAATGATCAACCCATTCGTGTCATGGATATTCTGCAAATGCGGTGTGACACTAATTTATTTGGTCGACAGGGTTCAACAACCCTATATACTTGTGACTCATAGTGGTGACCTCTTAACCAAAGATGGATTCCATCAATCTTCTACACTGTGTCCATTCTGATATGGAATACTTGTGTGTGCCCCACCATCTGGTAGGCGCAACTTTTAACACATGATCTAGCATAGACAAGCACTGTGTTTTTGTAACAAGTCCTTCAAACTCATGTAAAAAGGTGGCAAGGTGAGGAAAAACTTCATAGGTGGGAAGCTCTCACAGCTTGTTCTCCACCCATCACACATACCTTGTAAATCTGGCACACCTTCTCATAGAGACCTCATGGAACCAATTTTTCCAATTCTACAAGGCCTCCTCTGAGTCTGATCTACAGGAACTAACACTCTTCCATCTCAGGTTTCCATATGTTGTCATATTTATGTATTCTTCTTGTAAAGTAGTGACATTGTAAATCTAGTCAAGATAGTCACCATTTCTGTTGTTGTAGACAGGCTCGACATATCTCTGTACCTCCAATGGATCAATGGGAGAAAACACTCTCATCTCATTATATTTGAATGAGTGTATCCTTTTCTTATATTTATAATGGTTTGATTGTCTATGGTCCAATCTATCCCTAGCAGTGTGGGATAGTGGTTCATTTCATCAACAATGTTAATGACTTCAAAGTCTGGAAATGTGCGCAACCCTTCAATATCGACAGGGACCCGACTCAACCTACCAATTGGTAGGTCCTTTTTCTAATTTTCAAGTTGAAATAGGACAAGAGACCAATCCAAGCGTGAATTTCCCATACTTTCCCTGGTTTACCGCTTCAAAATATTGACATCTGAGCCTAGGTCTAAAATGATGTAGTCCATGTCATAATATCCTATCTACACATTCATTCTTAACTCGCACTCATTTTTAAACTTGTTATTAACATGGTTAACCTTTTGGATAGGCCGCAACTCTTCTAGAGTTTTTTCTATCAGTGCTTGTAGTTCTGCAACAATATTTATTTCTTGGACTAGAACTAAGAAACTTGACAGAAATGACTTGAGATTACTAACCTTTTTCAGTATTTTCTGTTGGAATAGCTGTTGGAAGCATTCAGGCAGATCCCTGACTTATCCCCACATTGATGCTTGTTCTTTATCTATAAACTCTGGTCACACGTCCAAAAATACTTGCTTCAGTTTTTTAACATTGAATGATGCTTTCTTCTATGCAATGGGTCGTATCTGTCACTGTGGTGGTTCCTACAGTACATCCTAATCAACTCTAGTCGTAGCATCCCCTCGTGTTATGAAAGAAATTCTTGGATTTCTTGGCTCAACAGCAATCATCTGGACATTTAATTTAGGATCCAGATTCAAGTTTTGTGCAGGGTTAGGGCTTGCGATGGTCCTATCCCAGCACATTTCTCCTCATTAAGGTGTTGTCCTTTACAATATGAACATGTCTTTGTAGAATCCTGGCAATCTCTAGCACAGTGACCTGGTTTTCCATAGTTGTAGCATGTAACCTGACTCCTTACTCTACCAAATCCTCCTCCTCCTTGACCTCTGAAGTTTCCACCACCCCTTCCTTATGGGTGTGTTTGTTGTGGGGGGTACTCGTTTTAATGGTAGTGCGGCTGATAGTGATTTTGTTGTGCATATGGTTGTTGTGGTGCATACTAAGTCTGGTACTGGTTCTGATACTGATTGGCTGGGAACTACGCAGGTTGATATGATGCTTGTGTTGATTCAACCTCATCATTCCCATCATTCTTCATCAAGTAGGTGTCCATCGACTTTTCCTTCAATAGTTGGTATGCTCTACAATCCTTCTCTTCATGGCCTACCAATTTATAGAATTTATAGAAGAGGTTTGTTGGGGTACTTACAACTTTTTTCAAGTATAGACACTCCTCATTGTGACTTCCTTTCGACCGATATATGCGGCACCATGGTTGTCCATGGGCACTCAATGGGTTTTGTGCACCCAATGTGATAAAGTTCATGTAGGTTGGAAACTTATCCTTGGTATGTCCATTCATTCTACATTTTGTACACCATAAGTATTCTTTTACTTCCTTTCCCTTCTCGATATCTTGAAGTTGTATCGTCAGATTAGCCAATTGCGACTGAATCTGCACTATTCCTATGGCACCATCACCGATTGGCGAGGATTTGAGCTTCATTTCCAACTCTAGTGCTTCTATCTGTGATTCAATATTTTGTTGCATCAATGGGCCTTGGATGTGTGGTAACAACACAATATTAAACCGCTCTTTATGTTTCACATCCAACATTTGGAAACATACTTTTTCCATCAAGGTTTTAAACTGCTAGTCAAAGTCCCATACAAAATTTGCCAATTATTGTTTTATGTCTTTAATCTCAATGATGCACTAAGAGTCAGATTTAGGTTTTATGAACTCAGAAATAATCATGAGGCATATCTCTTTAAGGGTTTTCTTTGGTGCTCTTGGAGGTACTACGCAGAACTTCATAAACCAATACATTGCATGACCCCTCAGAGTCGTGATCATTTGCTTTTTCCTTAGGTCCACATTGTGAACTAGGAGAACCATCTAAGCAACCTCATAGAGGACCCAATTTTTCTCTAGATCTTTTGCTCCATTCCCATTCAATGTGGGTAAACCAATATTTTCCCTAGCCATTAATTTGGTGTTGGGGTTATCTGATGAATAAATTAGCAGAGGTGTACCCTCTTGTGTGCTAATCGCAGTACTAGCACTATCAGTATTAAAAAATATTTCAGGAGATGATGCTCTAGACGTTACCTCTGGTGATACTCCTGGTGTGATGTATTCATGCCCTGATCTTGGTGTCTCCATAGGATCTTAGGAATCCTCTATGCCTTCTAAAATTAGTCTATATTTCTCCTCTTCATTGCAGGACCCTTTCTCCAACTGGGACTGAAGTTTGTGCTCACTTTCTTCAAACAGACTAGGAGCTCATTGACCTTCCTCTGTCTTTCTTCCTTTCCCCAATCTGAATCTCCCTCCACTCCTTAGGAATCCAGCTTCTAGTTCAGTTTTTGTAATTGTTGGGAACATCGCATCTCACCATTTTTCGTTGTCTTGATAGGTCGTCTACAACATAGCCTTCTTCCTAGGTGCACGAATTAACTACTTAACCGTAGAATTCCCTTCTGATAAATGAGAATCTTGATCCATGTATTTATAGATAACAAATATCTTCTTTGGGGTCCCTGGAAAAAATTGCTTTCAGCCTCACTATATGAAGTTATAGTGTCTACTGCAAACTCAGTAATATACCTTTGTAAAATATTGTCAACCCAAAAGTCAACAACTCTAGAGATGGTGTTACTTACACTGGTTATCTTTCCAACCAACTGATTACTCTACTCAACCACTTCTCCTCTATGGAAGTTTGTCTGCCAAGTTTCCAACCTTGATGACCACTCATGCAACAAAATAGGGAACTCTACAAAGAAGATCTCGTGAATGTCAGAATATATGTACTCGTCCACCTAGCCTTTTGCATTCAACCATGATATTACTCTCTCTTCTTATGCAAAGGATAGCATATTAGAATCCAACTAGTCCTCTATTTCCTTTATTGTCAGATGCCATAACATTTCCCCCGGCTCAAATGATTAAGGGTCCCATCAACGGAACCATTTGTTGGCCTAATCTACATTCTTATCTCAACCCGAGGTTCAACAAAAAAACAATACCAAAAAAAAACCACAAGACATCGACCTGACAAAGAAAGTTCAGTCAGTAACACCCTTGAGGAAGGCACAGTCTCACCCAAGATATCTTAATGTGTAATTTCCAGAACCATGTTTCCATAGTTGGCGAGGGAATATATTCCCTTGGCTCTTGGCCAAGGCGCTCGACAGAGATAGGAGGATGGAGTATACATCTTGTGTGATAGAGGTGAAACTATGTGCCACAATATATCCTCGACACAACCTTTTCCTTAACCACTTAACAATTGGCGCAACTGTGTGACGCAATTGATTCCTTGGAAGTAACGAACAGTGTGTGACTTATATTGTGACTTAGAAACTTAATCAAGAAACCATACATAACATGCTGACAATGCATTAATATTCATTCATTCATTAACTTGTCATTACTATTGCGACATACATTCAACAATAACTTTAACAATATAATGTAAGCAAGCATTCACATAACGCCCAATAACCACAAAATTCATTCATTCGACACAAGAGATAATGTGGAAACCCATCTGGGAAAAACCACCAAGGTGGTCTTCATCTGGCATGAGAATTGGTTATAGAACCTTGCAGTCTACGGCTTGCAGATTGTTCTTAAGATATTCCTTTCTGACTCAATATTCTTTCTCTCATGCTCTCTAGTCTATTCTTTTATCTACCCCTACTAATCCGCACACAGCATCGATTGACTCTTCTACTTTTCTATCTGTGCACTCATCTATAGGTTCTTTCTACTACTAGCAGTCTGTGCACTTAGTTGCATGATCTGCGGCTCAACAGCCTTCCAATTCTACTAGACTCCTCACATGAGTCAACAATAAACTACGAAACTGAATCTAACTTACTGAACAAAATTGAACCTAATCCACCAAATGAACCAAACCCTTATACATAGCAGTTTCTTCCTACTTATAGTATTTTCAAGACCGCTTAGGTTCGATTGAGTACTACTCAGTTATTATAGACGTGAGTAGCTACAAATATATGCAATTACATTAACTCTAGGCCCAACTAGCCACAAAATTCCTGCATGACATTAGCCACAACCGTAACTGGCCACAAAAACATCTTTCAGCCCTATGTAGTGGTCATAACTAGCCGCAAAACTATCCTTGGTCTTCTACTAGTTCGTCCTTCTACAGTATTGAACTAGTTTGTACCTATTCCACTTTAACTCTTCTACCTGCCTCTTCCACCTACTGAGATATGCCTTCCTTGTCACAGCTTTTTCTGCTCTGTGCTCTCACTTCTTCCCTTATCTTCTTTTCTCTGGTTGCACACCCTCTTTTCCTCTTGCACTTGCACGACAAATTGTTCCTTGTGCACTTTTCCTAGCCCAACAATAACATATCAAATGTCTAAATATGAAGTATTGAAGGGGAATTCCACACATGCTATTTGTTAGAGAATACAAACTCACATCATACTTTTCATCCAATAATTTAAACATGGTATTCATTTCATCAAAATTTTTATTATATTTATCAACAGTTACAATAGATTATTATATTGTAAATTTATCGTTTATCATGTTTTTTATCATGTATGCTTTTTTTGGCATGTTGAATTCTAGGACACTCTTGATTCTTATAACTCATTCAGCATTATGAGAATTTTATTCTATCCTAGGAGTATCGGTTCTGTGAAATTGTTATAGAAATCAAAATATATGATTTATTGTATGCATTTTCATGTTTAAACTATAGACTGACATTTATATATTGTTAGCAGATTCTACCCTTGGTGGAGAGATGCCACATGGTTTTTATATATTCAAACCGAATTTGACCTAGTTGTTTAAATTATGCTTTTATTAGGATATTTCTTTGCAATTATTGGATCTAAAGAATTCATTAGAGTGTATATGTTCACATTTTATGTTAGTTATTATTGATGTTTGGTATTTTTGTAGTATAAATGAATGTACACTGATTATAATGGTGAGGCTACAATGGAATGGTCATAATTTTGGTTGTCTTCTAATAGAGTTGTAGAGAGAGTAATTATAGATTCCTTTATTTGTATTGAAAATTTCATTGCTAGTAGATTGTTTTATTGATCTTGCAAAGCTCATCAATTTTATTTGTGACCTAAATTTGTTGGGTTCATTACTTGTTTTACGATACTTTTGTATTTTATGATAGTTATGTATGATACATATATGATTTAGTTGTAACATTATACTACATTTCCATCATGATTGTATATAATATGTGCAATGCATGTTTGACGTGAGATGTAGACATTATGATATTTGAAATATAGTCTTTTGCATTCAATTAGGGTGGTAAAACAATTTTACAACATTTTGTATGCTTTCAAAAATTTGAAGGGCATGCATACAAACACCTCCTTAGTTTATCTGAGAAAAAGTAGTCTTTAACATAGTAGTTCTAATGATATGTGTGATGATGCAATAATGTGCGTTCTATTCTTGTTACTATATGTTCTTATTTCTAATAATGTTTGCAACTTTCTAACTAACTTTAGAAATTCTAAATCAAATGACATCATTCATATTAAGTTTGCTGAGATTTCAAAGTAAAGATTCATGGCATCTTGTGGAGAGTCTGTGGTGAGTGAAGAGTTAGTGTCGATGTTTCAAGCCATGCGAGGCTCATCTTCAAGACAATAGCAATGAATGGGAAGTTGTTCATCCTTCAGTGACAGAGATTTGAATATTTTCTAGGTGTCTTAAGTTTCTCAAGGTGTCCTCTCTTATAATTATTATTATAATTATAATTAAAATATAAATAAAAAAAACAAGAACTAAAAAAAAAACATACTAAATTAGAAGTACATTCAAATTAAATAAGTAGTTAACTAATTAAATTAGTTAACAAGTAATAATTAATAATCAAGGGTTAATCAATTTAATAAAAATTTATAGTTTGGTCTTAATAATAAAAATTAATAATTAATTTTAATAAAAACTAGAATTTAAAAATTAATAAAGTATTAAATAATAAAAATTAAATTGAATTAAAACTTAAACAATTAAACCTTAAAACTACCTGTAAACTAAAAATACGAGTTGACACAATCCAAAAATGATTGTTCTGTACTAATATATCACTGAAGGATTAACAAATTCCCACATGTAGCTATTTTCATGAAGATGAGCCATGAATGGCTCGAAATATCGACACTTACTCTTCTCTCACTGCAGAATCTCCACAAGACACCATAATCCATGTTTTGAATGTAAACAAAAGAATGTAAAAAGTTGCATTCGTATCTATAAAAAATTAAGTAGTTTATTTTTTCCCTAAAGGGTAGCTTATAAATGAGAGATTTTGAAAATAAGGTAATTGAAAATTCAAACACTATATTAAGGTTGTGGGTCTCGATAATACTCCACGTTGTAATAATGGTCTATCTGTGCCATAATCACTCCATAGTTAAACTGTTCAATTCTATCATTTGTCCGTATGTGAAGACTTCCTCACATGTCCATTGGATCATTAAGGGACAATATAAAAAGTGGATTCCCCCCTTTCCATTCATTTAGTTATCCTAATTGTGTTTCACCAACACCTCTAGTTTTGAGTGACCCAATATAGCTTGTAAAATGTATAAATAAATCCAACCTGTGCTCATTCATTCATTTGTTCATTTGAGGGTCTAGGAGTTGAGAGCTTAGAGATTTGGTATATGCTATTTTATTGCAATACCTTATTAATATGCATAATCAAAAGCTACGTCTTCCTAGAAAAAGATTCACCAAGACATTAAAATATTTTATAATTTGATGATATATTTGTCAAATTTTTAGAATATTTTATAATTCAATGAAATATTGACCAGTATTTTACAATATATTATAGTTTAGTTAAATATTCACCAATATTTTACAAAATCCTATAATAGAATGAGAGATTATCTAAAAAACTATATATACATATAACATTATTCATAAAATAGCCATCAATCTTTTCTATATATTAGGGAGAGTCCCCCATTTATTATACATATAAATTTTGGAGTTTTTCCTAAAATTATACATGGTTCATTTTCTTTCCTTGTATTTTATTCTCCCACTTTGACATCAATGGAAAAGGAATTCTTTCAATCATTGAATCCCCGTGGCTTTATGCTTATTATTCCTCTTTCCTTTTGGGTTCCAAATCCACTCTCACTTCACAAACAATCCCTTTCTGCATCAGCTACGTTGAACTGTATCATTCTTCTTCATCATAGATGTTTTCAATTTCTCATATGGTCTGCATCTTAATTAATGAGTTCAATGTATGATCTTCTATTGGATTTCATACAAGATAAAATTTTATGGACGTCATTAAATCATCTTGGGGTTGCACATATTTCCATGTATCACAATGTGTGGCCATAAAATGATATGATCAACGACTTATGTGAAAATTTCCAAGTGTTTCTTTTGTACTATAGATTTGAAATGACATCATTTCCTTCGAATCAATCCCATGAACTAGATTTCTAGTTTTTGTCATTTTTCGAATACTTATCAATCCATGCAATAAATTTTGATGTCTTCGTGATCACCTTCGAAATGCACACCACACGAATCCATTAACCTCAATATCTCTTCAATTAATTTTCAGTTGCTTAAAAGATGTTCTTAAAGGCTTTAAAAGTTGGTTGTGCATATGACAATTCCATCTCCTTGCTTCATTTTCAATCTGAGTTTAATGGGATTTTCTTCTTCTATCACCATTATGACTTCTTTCCTTTAGGGTTCTACCGACCCAACTCAATGCTTTAGTCTTAGCAGGAATAATTTAGAATGCTAAGAGTAGACCTGATGGTATATCAGTCTCAATTCAAAGAGACCATTTATGCATTAGTACCACTAGTCATAGTTCAACCACCACAATTCATAGAGATTTTCCACCTTGACCAAACGAGTTGACCTTCTAAAGAAACAACAACGACATATGCTTAACCTTCTGTACTAGATTCATGATAAATATATTTTTGTCCATCTTTCATCTGCTACTCTGGAGATACTACATACATTAGAGTTCATTAGGATAGCTCCAATGGATCTGGACCAGTTCCTTTAACCGTTTCTTGTCAAAGAATTTTGTGCATACATGATTCACTGTAGAGGGTCCTGAGTCATGGAGGTTACATGATCTACCCTTCTACTTATATTACACCATTTATCTAGTGCAATATACACTACTAAAGAAGTGTGTTCGGTTAGAATAGAAACATCCTCCATAATCAACTAGACCCTCTTTCTGAGAGAAACCACAAACCTTGCCTTGTATTTATGAATGTTTGCATCTGTTGCATGCTTTATCTAGTAGATCCATCTAGAATAAATTATAGACTCCCCTCGAGGTATTGATACCCCATTTGAGACATCATCTTTCATCACTAATACTCATCAATTCTATCATCATTCCATTTTTCTTGGGACATTCTTCCACAAAGTGTCCTTTTTCATCATAGGTGAAACATATGAGTTGTGGAAGGTCCTTATTCTAAAATATTTTTGTGAGAATGTTCTTTCGTATTATTTTTTCTCTTATTGGCATGGTTTGTTAAAGATTGATTGTCATCTTCATCCATCTCTTCTTCTTTTGTTATTAATTGACATTTTTCTTGTGTGCATATTTCCATAGGTAACTTCCTTCTAGAACAAATTCCTTAAATGGGTGATTCCCATGATCTTGGGAGACCATTTAAGGTTGTCATCTCCATGTATTCTTCTTCAACATTGTCTCCAATAACTTCTAGTTGTTACTTGATTTGTAATACCCTTGTGAAGTAAAATTGGATATTGTCTCACATTTGCACATTCACACCCTTGAGTTGAGTCTTCAAGGTCATGTTCATGTTGATACCAAATGTCACGTCCTCGTCCCTCAATCGGCGAGGAGGACGCGACCAACATGACCAACACAGCCAGGCAAAATGCCCCATGAACATAAACAGAATTCAAATGCTGAAATCTAGCATACACAGATGCATTTATCTTCAATCATACAGCGGAAGCAACACAAACACATTCCAGCATTCGAACATCAATATAAATTACATAGATGCAGTGAATAGCAGCACTTATCTTTTGATGATGAATTCATCCGCAACCAGCTACGTCGCTGCAACGTTCCACCCAACCATAGGCCAGCATGCTCATCAGTCTCTCAGCAACACTACCACCCCCGAGCTGGGCATGATTCCTCCGGAATAAGGGTCAATTGCAGGCTTATACATAGCCAAGGGGACACAAAACAATGAACTACCACTGCTGGGTTTCACAGGCTTTCAACAGACAAGCCAAGCCAGCACAGTCCATGGTTCAACCACTGCATACCAGCAGCCAAACAATTCCCTTCACAGCCCTGTGAAGAAGTCATAAACAACAGGGGACAGCCCCAAACAATGGAGGAGCACAGCTCAAGTCCAAGGGACAACCCAGAGTTGGTTTTGTCCCTAACGTGGCCAAAACAACTCAACCACAACATCCCAGACCAGGGAAACAACAGCAACAACCCAATTTCAAAGTAAAACAATGGCAACTATGCACAGTCCCAAAACACAGAAACTCAGCCCACGAATTGGAAACCCACAGTGGCTCAAAACGAAATTGAACACCACAGCCAACAAAACACAGGGGAAACAGCAGCCCCAAAACATGACAGTGAGAACGGCCCTCACAACATCGAAAAACGACCCAACACCCTATGCGTGAGGAAGAACTTACACCCAACAAAAAAATGCATGGGAAATACATACCCGATTTCTCTGCGTGAGGATGAACAGACCACAGTAGGAAAATGGCTCACTACGAATTGGGCACTACGGCCAACCAAAAACGTGGAGAAGACAAAAACGGGAAGAAATCCCTCTTCGTGAGAATGCACAGCAATGGAGAGGACACGAATTTGCAGTCAGCGAGTGCTCAGCCACTCGTGGAGAGGAACAAAATGCCCACGTGAGACCAAATTCATCCAAAACCTGTGCGTGAGGAACCAACAGACCCAAAATCGTGGTGAGTGAGTGAACAGACCAGGGAGGGGTGCGTGAGGGTGAAGAATTGGCAACGTGGGTGGAGTGGGCAATTAGGTAAGGCTGACAGCCTCCCACAACCACCACCACTTCAGCAATAAATGCCCTCAGCCATAACTCCTCAACCACCAGCTGAGCATTAAAGAGGTTGACAAGGTTGGGTGAGACAAAAAGGGTGACAAATAACAAAGGTAATAAAACATGGGTTTTTCCCCCATAACCAAGGTTTGACATCCCCCACCCCTTATCCTTTGGAACCATGCCCTTTTCATTCAACGTTGCACTGCCGTAGCTGGTTGTGGTTTTAGTTTAATTGATGTGCGTAATTACATGATGTCAAATTATAAGGTGCCGGATAGCACGACAAACCATCGGCAAATATCCCCATTGCCGAACATACACAACCAAATCGATGGTGGGGATTTTGCCTTGAGCTCCTCACCACGATTAATTACAATATATACATCATGCAAACGGGGTCAAAACCGGGGACATGACACCAAACATATCCTTGGGAATCTTCAAATATGATATAGGTGGCATGAAATGGTCCTTGATGGAATTTGTAATGTTCCTTTTGGATTCTTATGCTTAGCTTTGTCCTCATCTTCCTCTGGATCTGTAACTTCTCCTTTGACATAGTCTTCCAATTCATGCTCTTCTGTATGATAAGCACTCTATAATTTCATGCCTAAAATTTCTCATCTCCCTCACTATTTTCCTAAATGTTGGTACTATTTGTCATCATGATAAAAATGAGAACCCAAAATGGAAATAGAGAGAATAGAACTTATCAATGAAATTGATTCAACTTGATGCTTGGTTCAAATATTTTATAAATATTTCTCCTTGTTTACATAGGGTTTGACGTAGAAACCATAATTTTTCAACTTTGGTTACTTTCATATCTAACTAGATAGAAATATGCACCTCTTGAAGGAAAGTTGATAAATCAAGTCCTTTTCCCAAAACCATGGATAGAATTAGAAAATATCTCATGCCCTAGTTTTATAGACATTAGTGTTAGGTCAAAAATTGAAAATCCACATATTTAGAAACTCTTTGCATAGAAAGGTGTTCCCTCCTAGGGAAATTTATATGGTCCTCCTTTCTCGGGTAATTTATGGAGGGAAGTGCTCGACACAAGAAGCCCTACTTTATTCAATTTCTTATGTAGAATTATATGATCTTGATTTTGATGTATCTCCAAACATTTTTATCCTTAAGGTCTAACACTAATTCCTATTATATCCTATTTTTTTTTAAGTTCCAACCCCATAGGTTAGAAACATATTGGATTCATCGGGTCGAAATTAAGCTAAGTTTTCCAAGGTGACCTGTTTGTGGACTAGTTCAGTATACTGTGTTGGACACAATGGCCACACTAAGAAGGGGGGGTGAATCAGTGTGTGAAAACTTTTAAACTTTTTACCTTATTTTAGTCAATAATATAATATCAATAATTATCTCATCAATTACATAATCCAATTCATCATGAGCCATAAGCACAACATCACATCAAACAAGACACAATAATATATGGAATTTTGATCTTTATTTATTGTACATTAATACAACAATCTTCACAATTACAATCAACACCAACTAATGAAAATAACACCAAATCTCATAATAGGACCCAACCTCGTTTTCTTAGCTCCAACTAAGAAGGGTTTGAGAAGTCCAATCCTTAAGTGCAATATTCTTCTTGCAAGCAATCATATGGCTCTATTGCACAACCAAACTCTATTTTTCACATCAATACATTTTGGTCAACACTTCTCATCAATATCTAGTCAATCTTCTCATCACTGCATATCAACACTACTGCTCATCATTGTTGTTCATCAATGTTTCTCAATTATATATGCACAACAAATTTGCTCATCATCACTGGTCATTCTTTTATGTTCATCAATAATTCTATTCAATATTGTAAATATTCTCATGTACACATCATTGTACATGTCATCATACACAATTACTGAACATGTAATTTTTCTTTGCTTTCAATGAACATAAGGCATGCATCGACATGCATCATAATCATAGGTATGCGTCATCGTTATAGGTTATGCATCATCGTCATAGGGTATGCATCCTCATCATCAAATATACATCAAAATCATCTCAATGTGCATTGTTTATGCATCATCATTATCAATTATACATCATAGTGCATAGAAGAGCATCATCACACTATGACATGCTTGTACATCATATTGTATAGGAGTGCATCAACATCATAGAGTGTGCATAATTATCACGTGCATTATCATCATAAAGTGTATAATATCATAGCATAAAGGTATGCAACATCATCATCATAGCCTCCATAATGACTCCAAATATACATGCCAATATAGAAGCTCACATACTAAGATCAAAGATGAACTCTATCCATGAGAGACATGTGTCATCACAAGATAAACCCAACTGCATGAACCATACCTTTTTAAAGATAACAATATGAAGATATAGTAGAAATACCAAAACAATCTCTACATCACGTCACCACATATCCCTCATAAAAATATTTCTAATGATTGAAGAATTTTGTAATTATGATCTCGTATGAGAAAGTTATGCCAATTTTAGTCAAGATGCCTAGAAATTTTTCCTCCACAAAGTTTCGCACTTTTCTCCAAGAGTTGCGAAAATAATGAGAGAATTGATGATGAACAAATGAAATGTTTGATGTTCTATTTATATAGGTTGTGGAGGAAATTTATAACCTCAAATTCGGCCAACATGCAATTCAAAATTACAAATAATTAAATTTTCTTTTGTTTGGTCAGCTAACCCAAAAATGTGAGGTGCACCAACTTCAAAAAATCATATCTCTTCAACCATGAGGAGTTAGAATATGCTCCACATATCAACAAAAATGTTTTGAATAGGAATACCTCTCTATGATTAGTTTATGTACAAATTCTTGGTGTAATACCACTAAATTCTTCAATATGTTCATGATGTCAAAGACCCCACACATGACAGCGCCAAAGACCATACAACCAACTACAAGAGTTTCAATGTATTCTTCAATGTATCAAGGAACTTCCATGTGATCTAACTCCATCTACATATAAATATCTATTTAACCACAAATAGGACCATACATCACCATCAACAAGCTACCAATGCGTGGGTTCAAGACCCAAGGCACCACATGTAAGGGTTTCAAGAATTTTTTCAAAGATACCATATAATATTTAAATAATATACTTTCCATGGAATTCAAGTCCATCACATAGGACTCCATCTCCAAGTGATGAGGGAATGATGACCAAATATTCCATCATATCAAAGGATCCAACAATCATGGGCTTAAAAACCACCATATGTATGGATTCCAAGACCCAAATCATTTCCAAATGCACCATCAATGATCATATAGTGCCCAAGGGTCATCATGTCACCATTTATATGGGTCCCACACCTTCTCATGCATAATGAACATCTCCAAGGGTTCCATGGCCCCAACAATGGCTACAAGGGAATCAAGAACTCCAGCAAAGGTTCCACATCTTCATCAAGTCATTAATTACCACATCATCACCTTTAAGGAGAATTATGTCATCAAAAGTGGGTCCAAGGGCTTATTCAGGGATTCTTCATCAAGTAAGGGGATTCATAGGCTTCTTCAACCACCTCAACCACACCAGGAGACCTCCAAGGGTCAATATCCATCATGACATCACTTGTAGGGTCGCCAAACCTTCGTCTAGGGTACCATTACACCATCAGAGCATGAAAGACCACAGAATGGATCATTAATACTTCTTCGACCCATATAGGGATTCACCATCATCCACAAAGGATTTACCACCATCTTCAATATCTTAAACACCATCAATAGGGTCTTCAGCATCTTCAACAAAGTGGTGGCTATAATATCCAGCCTTGTGGGTACAAGGACCTTGTAAACTGGGTACAAGGTGCTTCAATGAACAAACCCACTCTATAAGGGGTCCAAGGCACTTCAAGTGAGACTTGGTGGCATCAATGAAAACCTATGGGGCCGCTGCAAGTCCATGTTGGCATCAATGATAATTTCAATAACATAGAAAATGTGTACGAACTTCCATGTATCGTTGTTTCAACATCTGGGTATGAGACAGACACCATAAAAACTAAAATATGTTAGATATCTGCAACATCTTATGAAATTAAATTTGGATCTTACTAGACAAAGATATAGTAATTATTCCTAGGTCACATGTTTAACACTCAATTATCGAAGAGGATTGAACCCTATTTTGGAGGGATCATATATACTGAAGTGTAGAGAATACGTGGATGAAACTTGTACAAAAGGTACATATATATTTCATATTCATAATTTACAAGTTTTATCTCTTAATACTTTGCCAATATCGATTTATAGAGAAAATTCTAAGACAAGAAAAAAATTTCTTTTAGGTTTTTCAAGCATGAAACCGTAATCTCGAGTAGTTATAGTACTAGTGTTTTGATGCACAGATATTGTTTAATAGTGGCTTTGATACTATGCTAATATTATAGTGTTTATATAAGTTATTAAAACATTAAGAATACTAACATCATAAGCATATGCAAAAGAATCAGTGAAAGAAAGACAAGCATAACCACACAAAACAACACAGAGATTTATCCTCGGAAACCCTCATGGGAGGGAAAAACCCAAGAAAACTTCCTTGATAGAGACTTCAACCAAGTATTGTGTAAGACCCAAATAATAATACTCGTAATACCCCAAGAATAAGAATAGTCTGCTTCCTCTCTCTCAGATGGACTACTCCTTCTCTCGCTAGTGAACATGCTTGATTTCTAAGTGTGTCCAAACGAGGGAGTGGTGCCTCCCCTATTTATATTGATCATTGGAGAGGCCTAATAACCCAACAGGGATGACTTGTCCTCCCAATAAGGGTTTAATTGGCTTGGGAGACTCAAAATTGCATTTTAATAATACTTTTATGTGTACTACTAACCCGAATTACAACAGAGGTTTTACCTCAAGAATTTACATGAACAAATACATAAATTACATCCTGGGGATTGAATATGGTATTTGTGGTGAAGAATGGTTTCGGTCTTTCGGTAAGGTTGAACGATCCTCCACGAGATCTCCCAAAGTGTTAGATCATATGTATCTGAATAAAAATGTTCAATGAGTCTGTATTATGCTTCAACAAGACATTGTCAAATTAGTAGGTTTAAACATCTCTAAACTTGAAGCATGAAAAATTTATTATCCATATTAAATATTATGAGGCACTAGCCTAGAAGGGTGTTCATGTCCAAAAATTCAATGCAAAAAACCAATCTGTTTGACGACTAAACTTTTTAATTAGTTTTATTTTCGAATACTTTAGGATTTAATTTTTCTGGTTGAAAATTGACACACATTTATATGAGTTATTTCCCTTTATTTTTATTTCTTAATATTAAAAGAGCTTGGTTTTCAATCTTAGGAAATTTTCTCATTTGAATAGTGTGGTTTTCAATTGTTATGAAACATTCTTATTTGAATATAATGCAATTATTTAATGATAAGAGTTTTACAACTTGAATATCAATAAATTATTTATTCATGAGATTTTTACAATAGTTGGAAATTAAGAACTTTCTAAATGCATGCATTGCATAAAACACTCCTACAACTACCCATAGAGAAAACATATATAAATTCAAATTTTTATGGTTTTCAATTCATCTCAAAAAAATTCATTTGAACATATAAATTCAATTATTTTTTGATCATGAGAGTTTTACAACACTCAGAAATCTTGAAGTTTCTCAAAATTTTCATTTGAACATATAAATTCAATTATTTATTGATCATGAGAGTTTTACAACACTCGGAAATGATGAAGTTTCTCAATGCACGCATGGCTTAAATCAACTACCAACTCATAGAGAATCCAAAGCACTTGCTCAAGAACCCTCGAGACTATTCCCTAAACCACATGAGCATAGCTCACTTAATGAACCATCTCTTGTATTCTTAGGCTCAATCCTCCTCCAATGCTAGCCTCATGCTTGCTAATGGACACACTATTATATAGTATTTTTTCTAGGACTTGGGCATTTATGAGACTCCTTCTCTTTGGTACTCAACAAAGAGTTGTGACCTAATTTTTGGGGAAGATGCTTCCTACGTTGTTAGTTCTCACTCGAGAGCTATAGCCACTTGTCTTTTCCTCTTGTTGGTCAGCAAACACTCTTAAACAACTATTTCATTCCCCCACTCCTCCCCTCTAGTATTTTTAATTAATAAAAGAATAATCCACTACATTTGTTTTATTTTTTACTTCTCGTGAAAAATATTTAAAATAATAAATATTTTTTTAAAGTTGTTACAAATTTCTGATATCCAAAATGTCTTGCATATGGGTTATCATGCAATTCTTTAAAGATGACACGCCTTATATTATTTTTATAAGGCACATAAATTCTATTTTTGAAACATAGAATCCCTTTTGCATCAGTCTGATACAAACTCTCTTTTGTTCCAAAATTTTCTCGATTGTACAATTTTCTGTCCACTTTCTATATTGATGCTTCTTCATATTTGGCCAGTAAAAATATTTCTTTAAAGTTGTTAAAAATTTCTGATATGTAGGATGTCCTGCATATGGGTTATCATGAAATTCATTAAATATGACATGCTTTATATTATTTTTATAAGGAACATAAAGTATCTATTTTTGAAATGTCAAAACCCTTATGCATCAATCTGATACAGACTCTCTTATGTTCCAAAATTCTCCCGATTACAATTTTCCATCCACTTTCTATATTGATGCTTCTTTTAGCAGGGTTTGAATTCAGATCCATAATTTCTAATCAGCATAGAATGCATTTTATGTTATTGTTGGCTTAATGCATCTGCTACTATATTTTCCTTTCCTCTTATGTGTTTAATTTCAAAATCATACTCGCTTGGAAATTCTAGCAATATGGCTTGGAGGGCACTCAATGTTTTTTTATCAAATAAATACTTTAATCCAATATTGTGTGTTAGTAACATAAATTTCCTTCCTATCAAATAATGCTTCCATATCTTAAGGGAATGAATGATAAATGTTAACTCCATATCATGTACTACATAATTTTTCTCATGATCCTTTAATTTATGTGATTCGTAACAGATTATATGACCTTCTTGACATTAGAGGAAATTTCAATTTAAAACGGTCCTTCCAAAAATAATACAAATTCCATGTCATCATGCATTAGCCAATAAAAATTATTTAAAATTCAAAAAAGGAGCACCTCTTAAACAATTTTTTAATATAAATTTGGGGATAGGTATCATAAAAAAAACTACTTTGTTTGTTCGTATTTTTGACATATCTGCTTATGTTTTTACTCAAATTTTGATCAGGAGAGCTCGTTCGATGCGCAATCAAATTCGGCATCCAACGAGTACCCACTTGGCATACTTTTGACTGGCCCCGCTACCCCAAAAACAAGAAATACGTGAAAAAATGTGATGATGACATCATCATCATGTTTTTCCTTGTATTTATTATTTTTGGGGTAGCGGGGGCCATCAAAAGTATGCCAAATGGGTACTCATTGATGCGGAATCTGATTGCGCATTGAACGAGCTCTCCCAATCGAAATTTGAGTAAAAACAAAGTGAGATATGTCGAAAACACGAACAAAAAAGTAGTTTTTTCTTTTCTTCCTCTTAAATTAATAAATATTATTTTATTATTTTAACTATTATTTTAAATATTTTCCTTAGGAGGCCCATTTTGAGTTGAAATTTCCTCTAATGGTTAGAACTATTACAGAGAAAACTTCATATGGCTTGGGGTATACCACAACAGACACAGTAACCACAGAAATAAATCCCTTCCCAATATGCAAGAGAAATAAAACATCTAACACTAAATGATCTTGAAACATACCATATACTAGATGGTTGATATAGATCCTCGTTGAGATTTTCCAATCCCTCTTTTGTTATCAATTATCTCTCTTAACAATCAGCAAACAAGACAAGCATGCTATATAATGGTGTTAGACCTACTCTACCACATATAATCAATAATGTATAAGAAATTAAAAGCATCCATGGATTCAATATTCATTTAAATGCACATCATTGGACAGGAAAAGATATTTCTATTAATATAAGTCAGAGATTACAAGAATGACAACCTCTGTCAGCACGTCTGCAAACTGGAGAATCTGAGTCCTCCACCTGGGCCTCCACCACCTCAATCCTCCATCTCTTGATAGTAAGATCACAAGAAAATGCAAGCTTAGGAAGAACACCAAGTGCTCCAAGGGACAAAGAGATGTAGACTCAAGTATAAGCTATGACAACAATGGACTATAGTTTTCTTGCTCTTCAATTCCTCCCCTTTCAATGTATCCAAAGGGTTCCTTATATAGTGCTTCAATGGGGTAATGGAAGGTGAAATATGAGCGATATCAAGTCATATGGAAGGCCAAGAGACAAGTGACTTAGATCCACATCAAGGAAAACTCCAAAAATCTTTGGCCTTTTGCACACATCTCGATGTACATGGGTTTAATGGTTATATCCATGTATATACGTGATAAAGGGTTTAAAAGTATCATATGGAAAATAACATGTGTTTTTAGGGATGATCATGGAAAAATCGAAGGTACAAAAATAGTCCATGGGGTCCAAAGAGTCTGCAGAGGGACAAGGAAGGCCATAAATGTGTGATCTACCATGTGTGGTAAAATCAGCTATTACAGATGCCCCCTAATATCTGAGGTCAGAGGGGTGATCCAATATAGACTTGACTGGACATCCTATGATCCAATCTAGACTTGAATGGAAGTGCTTGATACTCAGCTTGAAACATAAGTCTTCCATCTTCCCCAAAATAAGGAAGTCCTTTTTGAAACAAGGGGACAAATGAAGCTTTGAAAGTTTTAATTTGATGTAGCATTATTTCAATTTTTTCTTGAGTAGTTTCTATGTGTAAATGCTTTCCTACCACATTTCTAGCCCAAGTCATGAATGAAATTCTATCTTTGATTCCAGTTGTCCTTAATTCCTCTTCAGATAGAGTTTTAAGGAAATTTATTGTATTTTTAACAGTGCCAATTAGTTTCATGTTCAATGCCTCTTTCATAGCTATACAACTCTACCTAGCAACATTTATCACCATCTATTTATCATGTATGAAATTTAAGTAAGGTCTGATCTTAGTGGCTTCATAAATCAACATATCCCAAAAGGCGATGTCTAGATCCTTGTACTGGTAACTAACATGTTAGCTACTTCATTAATTTCTAATTTTTATCCATTAATTAAGCTATTTTTGTTTTCGAGTATTTTCCTCTCGTTCTTTCTTCTTGATTGCATTAACCAAATTCTAATTCTAAGTTTTTAAACCAATTATTTCTATGTCTCTTATAATCACTTGTGACATAGCATGTACAATAGCTTTAGTATTTGTTTCTGCAGTAGGTTGGACTATTTGTACTTCTTTATCCTTGGTTTTGTCTTCTTTCTCCTTTTCTAAAATCAACTGATTTTTCATTCAGGAGATCTATCTTTGCAATTAAGAAACCTCTCTCTTTTTCCCATTGATTTTTCTCTTCGGTAAGCTTCAATATATTTTCCTTGATTTCATTCAGCTCCTGGGTTAGCAATTCTTTCTCTTTTTCTAATTTTGTTAATTCAGAAGCCTAAATTAACTGGGTTGCAGGGATTTTTATTTTCTTTTTTAACAATTCGATGGTGCTTTCTTTCCCAGCTAGAATCTTATGTGTTACCTATCGTTTATGAGCTTCATTATCTATGGTTAGAAAATATCCTTGACACTTCTTTATTTGCTATTGGTGCATTTTTTTCCACCTTCTCCTATCTCAGTTGATTTCCTATTTTGGACATTGTAGACTGGAACTTGGATACATTAAGAGTATCTTTCATCAAGTCACTATAAATAAATTCCCCAGTATTTTTATTTGAATGAATCATATAAGGAATTGGGATGGCCTTCAATTTTAATATCATGTCAACTATTATGTTCCATGTAGCAACTACTAAATTTAAAGTATTTATGGTATGATCTTTAACAATGACCAGTGAGACCTCTTTGTCTAATATATTCTTGACGTTTGAGTATAACTTTGACGATTCTTTTGAATAAATCCCCTTGTATTTCTTATACCTATCATACAAGTTAGCTTTGGATTTGAATTTATCACTTGATGCTTCTTGTACCTATGAAAACCCATATTCCTGTACTTCAAAATATGGTCCTATGATCTTTTATTTCTTCTTCCTAATTTGAGCTTCAACTACCTCTACCAATTCTCCTTCAGATTCAATCCTTTTTCTTTTGGATGTTTCTGAAATCCCTTCTTCTTCTGTATCCATGGCCTATGAATGAGTTATTTTACTTGCTATTTCTACTTTTCTTGGGGTGGTAATTATTACTATTGTTGATATCATTATAGCCAAAGGATTCTAGTTTTAGTAATGTCCCTTATTATTCTCTCAGAGGAGGAGTAATTTGATGGACACCAATCGATAAAATATGCAAAATTTAGGTTTGGTCAGGGAAGAAATGATAAAAATGAGACTAGAATATGCCATGCAGGTCAGTGCCTTGGTATTTGAAGGATTCTAACTTGGTTTTCAGCTGGTGAACAATGACAAAGGATAGAATAATGTTGAAAATTTCACCATCTCTATGCAAAAAACTCCTCCTATTTATGAAACTCTAAGACTTGTGTCTCAACTTCACCTGTGCTGTCCATTTTCAAATATTACTAAGATGAAAACGTGTCCTACCTGGTGGATTGACGACTGGAAAGATAGCTTTCTGACTTGGCTTTGTCCACACAGAGATGTTTTCTTCTTCTAATGCACAAAATGTGAAATAATCCTTAAACACATGTTCCTTCATTTTACAATATTCTCAAAATGGTGGTTTCAGAATCAAGGAAAGTGGCTTTCTCCTACAACTTTCTTCTAGCGGAACCATCCTTTGTCCGCCATGTGAAAGACAGTATATTTTATATTGGGGGAATGTTATTTTAACCTCCATGCATGTCAATAGAGAAGATCTCTTTCCAACCATATATTTAATCCAACTCCAACTTGAAACATTGATCTTAATTTCCCTTTAATTTAAACCTTTTTCATTCCGTTGCATAATACCCTACCTAAATATCGTGCATTTCCCCTAGCGGATCATCTATATACCACATATTTACTTGATATTCATCACAACCTATTGATTCCATTCATCCTTTAACCATCACTTTTATTTTCTGTTATCACCTGATTTTTAATTTAGTGCACAACTTCATTTGGCAGATCACCTATTAGTCATCGATCGCATCTACTGGTTATTCTCACCATTGATCAAAGCTAATATTTAATCATTCATATAATCTTCAATTCATCATTAACAACATAATATATCTTTATGGAACCCATCTCCTCCATTGATCTTATTCATCTTACATATTCGTCATTGGTTCAGGTTACCTTTTAAACTTTTCGTCAATTGCTAATCTGTATTTTACCATACATCTTCCCAAAACAGATTGCATATCCGTCATCGATTTTGTTTTCCTTTTTTCTCCATCGTAGATATAAAAGGTATTTTAATCCTTTGTGCTGATCATCAACTTTACTTTTGACTTACAACTTTTGATAGTAGATCTCTTTCTCACCATAGATCTTTCCATTTTAAGATCTAATTGTTGAAGTTTTAAAACATTTACCACAAGCTCCTTTCATTCCTTTAGTCTCCATTGTATCATCCATGGTCATATTAGAAAAGTTTCAAAACTATAATTCTTCATGTAAACCCACTCCTTCTTTTCATCTGCAAGCTAAAATGGTGTTAACATCTGGCTCCAATTGGGGATGCTATCCTCCCTTGAAGGTAGCAAAGAACCTGCAGACCAGTTTCAATCTCATTCTCTGTACAAAATTTCTTCAAAAACTAACAATTCTAATTTATTTTTCTCTAAGCAAATCAAATAAAATAACAAATCTTAATATATTAGGGCCTTCTCTTTGCACTTCAAATCCTTCAAATTTCCATCTATACTCGTATTTCAATAAAAACAAATATATACAACTAATATACAGAGTATCTCAACCCTCAAGAAAATTCATGTTTCAAAAATCTTCCATTAATAGGGCCACGTTTAAGTTGAACCCCATTTTGATTCTGCAGAACAAAATAATTATCCACTCTATATGCAGGAATGATATATGGTACTTTCCACAAATGATCAAACTTACCATGTTTTTCTTCTTTCCTTACATCCCACTTTAAAACCAAATAATCAACCTGAAAATTCTCTTCTTTAACTCACTAGTCAAATTTTTTCTTCATTTTTTCCTAGTGTACATGCACTCTGTCATGAGTCATTTCCCATACCGCATTCAATTCAATGATCTGATTTATCCTCCTTTACATATTATTAGGCTCTTCATCCTATTCCTATATAATTTTCATTACAGGTAAGCCTAAAGACACTAGAAATACCACCTCTGCTCTATATACCAATTAAAAAGGTGACATACCAATAGCTCTCTCAGTACTTATTCTATCTTCCCATAAAGCATACTACAGTTTTGTGTGCCATGCTCTCTTGTTCTCCTCTAATAAATTATTTATTATTCTTACCAAACTTTCATTCAACGATTCAACAAGCCCATTTCCTTGAGGATAATATGAAGTGGAATGAATTAAGCTGGTGTGGTATTTGTGACAAAAATTGATCATTTTCTTAGAATTGAAATCTTCTGCATTATTAGTTACATGTCTTCTGGGACATCCAAACATTGACAAAATATTATTTTCCAGAAAATCCATAATGGTAGCATCTACAGCCCTTCTAGTAGGTATGGCCTCAATCCATTTAGTAAAATAATCAGCAGCAATTAATATCCACTTATGCTAACTAGAATAATTTGGGTTAATCTCTCTAGTGAAATCTAACCCCAACTGTTGAAATGGTACTTCTACTGAAATAGGATTGAGTGGTAATGGCACTAACTTCCTCTTTCCATAAAAAAATTGGCAATCATGGCAAGCTGTGACCTTTTTGTATACATCATAAAACATTATGGGACAATAGAAACCTACTCTCATAATTTTATTTGTAGTCACTTTCCATGAATGATGTCCTCCACATACTCCCTAGTGAAATTCCTTCATAGTCTGAGGGGATTCATTCTCCAAAAATAAATTTAACAACACACCTCTTGGATATGTCCAATACAAGTACTGGTTCAGAATGAAAAAAAATTCTTCTTCCAACTACTCTGACATGGCTCTAGTATTACTCAATCCTATATGTTCTTGTAAATTTCATGAAACATATACAATGTCACTGTACCAAGGGGATAATGAGAAATCTGTTATTACCTGTAACCCCAAATCCAACCCACTTGAAGTATTAGACAAGAAATTTATTTGCAAAGTTTCATAATTGGCCTCTGTCATCAACTTAGAAAACCCCTATCCTTTCACCAATTTAGTGGCCTTGATTTCCAAATCATATTCTAACAGAGCTAAAATTCACTTTGCTCTCTTCCCTTCTGGATCAAGTTGGGTGAGGATATTTTTCACAACATTATTAGGAACATAAGCAATAACATGAGAGTGAACAATATAAACCCTGAAATATTTCAAATATTTAATCAATGCATAAGTTTGCTTCTCCATTATGTCATACTTCAGTTCTACAATATCCTTGAAAATATTACTGAAAAAGGAAATGGGCTACTCTGCATTCTGTTGATTTTTCTGTAGCAACACTCCAGCTATAGTATGCTCAAAAGAAAAAGAAAAATCTATAAAATAATTTGAAAAAATCATGACTTACTAAAAATGGTGCTTCAGTTATTTCCTTCTTAATATCAATAAAAGATTTTTTTGCTTCAGCAGTCCATTTGATGTCAGAATCCTTTCTCAGCATATTGGTCACACCCCTCAAAATTTATGCAAAACTTGGAATAATTCTCCTCAAAAAGTGAATTGACAAATAAATGACCGAACTTACTTTTTACTCCTTGGTATTTCCACTTTCATAATTTCCTTTACCCTGTAAGGATCAATTCTTTTTCCATCCTTAGAAATGATATGACCCAAAATATTTCCCTCTTACATAGAAAAAATTTATTTCCTGGGATTTAAGCAAATACCAAATTTTCTGCATTTTAAAAATACTTGTTCATTAGGGGAGTTTTGAGGTAAAAAATGGGCTTCAAATCAAAAATTGTACCATTAAAATTCACTTTATAAGAACCAATAGGATTCAAGATGATGATGTCAACCATAAGGGTAAAATTTGTAAAAATAAATGGAGGGAAAAAGAAAAACTACTTTTTCTTATCGAATTTTTGTCATATCTCGTTATTAGTTCACCCAAAATTTGATTTTGGGGACTCGTTGGAATCCAAACCATACCAACACTTCATACTTCTGAGGTACCCATGGTACCCAAAAAATGAAAATTTCAATAAAAACGTATTTTAATATTAAAATACGTTTTTATTGAAATTTTCATTTTTGGGTACCATGGGTACCTCATAAGTATGTAGTGTGGGTATGGGTTGGATGTGGAATTAGATTCCCCATACTCAAAATTTAGGTCAATCGATAAGGAGATATGTCAAAAATACGATAAGAAAAAATAGTTTTTTTTCTTTTTCACCTCCAAAATTTAGAACTTTTATTTTATTACTATAACTCTTATTTTATTATTTCCCATATGAGGACCATTTTAGACCTCAAAATTCCCCTAATTTCTAAATGTTTTAGATGATCCCTATTACATTCAGATAAAATTGTAATATCATCCATGTAAACTACAATAAAATTATCTTTTTCTTTAGCAAAAGATATTGCCATTTCCCTCTAAAAAGTTGTTTTTTCATTCATCAACCCAAATGGAATATTGGCATACATAAAGGTCCCCCAAGGTGTGGTAATTTTGTCTTTTCATGAACTTCAATGTGGACCTTTATTTTATTATAACATGAAAGTTTATCCATTATAGAAAATATTTCTGCACGAACCACTTTCTACAAGATATGATCAATTTTGGGTAGAGGGTAATTATATTTTAAAGATAATTTATTAAGATTAATGAAATCCACACAAAGCCTTATTTCCCTATTATTTTTCCTAACAAGCACTAAATTAACCACCCATTTTGAAAATCTCAGTGTGACTATGATTTTTGCATTGAACAACTTCTTTATTTCTTTCTCAATCAAAGGGAGTAACATGTGATTTATTCTTCTAAGTTTATGTTTGAAAGGCTTAGGATCCTAACTTCACTGGGATGGTATGTTGTATAATATAAGTATCATACTCCTTTAAATTATCATATCTCCAAGCAAAAACATCAGAAAATTTATTCATTAAACCAATATATTTTTCTTACTCATTTGCAAGCAATTTCATTGAAAGTCTTATTATCATGGGATGTTATTCTATACCAATGTTATGATATTGAATGTCTTCTTATTAGGTTGTATTGCAAGTTTTTTAGCCACATCATTATGATCAAATAACTTCTCTAATATTATGAGGCCATTGGGGATAAAATTAATCTTGAGTTGAATAATACCCTTACCTCCAATCCTATTTTTTAAATTTTTTTGTCTCTCATCTGATTCTGCAAAATTCTCATCATCTGAAAAATTTTCCAAATTCTAATTTTCTTTATCTTCAACTGTATTGGTAAACTCATCAGAAATTTCTGAAAATTTCTTTATCTGCAAATAATCTTCAAACACTTGTCAATATTTAGATTTGTCAGGGATGGAAGTTCTATCTACGGCTTCAATTTTATACTTTTTATTTGAATAGATGGGAATCCTAACGTTTCCAGCAATCATGGCCAAAGAATCAACTATCATATTTTCAACTCTTGGAATTACCATCACTCTATGTTCACTGAAAAAATTACCAAGCATATCCCAAACTTCATTTCTATACTTTCTCTCATTCTAGGATGCTTAGTTTGGTAACTTCCATTCACCTGATTTATAACTAGTTATGAGTCCCCATAGATGTCTATTCTATTTTCTTTTAATTCCTTCAATGCATTTAGTCCTAATAACAATGCTCCATACTTTGCAACATTATTTTTATGTTCAAATGTCAATTTAAAATAATACACCTTAAAATCTATGTGTGAAGAAATTATCCATACATCTGCTCCAACTGCTTCTTTACTTATTGATCCATCAAAGTACATAGACCATACCCCTTCATCTCTTTGTTTCTTTTCCAAGGCCTCATGTCTTTTAGAAATTATCCAAATTTCAGGGGGCATATGGTCTAAATTTGGATGTATGGATCAAAACCATGGGTTGTCAATTACCATGGATTAGAGAGATACAATGTTCATTAAAGCCATACCATGGAACAAAACCATGGGTTGTCAAATACCATGGATGGGAGAGGGTGGCCTCTCCATTTAATGTTTTTATGATGAATGAGAGAGGTTGGCCTCTCCATTAATTTGTTTATGATGAATGAGAGAGTGTTTCATATCCATTTAATTATTTTATGATTCATACATCTGAAGTTAGACCATATGACCCCTAAAATTTGGATCATTTTTTTCTATAGAAATTCATTATAAGGTTTTTTGCATTTTAAGATCTCAGGTCAGAGCATTTTTTATTAATAGTATCTTATTTACTTGATGGTTCATGTAGAGAAACAGTTTGCATTGGAATTTTGATTCTCAAGTTTGTGGGGTACTATGCATATGATTCCACCACCTTCATTCCTTCATAGGACTTCTTGTATATTTATTAAGCCCTACAACACAATGAGTCCCTTATGTGTCAATTTATGATTGAACGTTGATTTTATCTACTTTCCCTTTATTTCTTCATTTATGGAAAGACTTTAGACCATATTTCTTCATTTATGGACTGTCCTTAATGGACTTACAATTAGTTTTCAAGCCTATCTACGCTAATTTCCTTATTTCATTTGGGATTTTTTCCTTCAAAAATGCTCAAACTGTTTCAGAGCTGCCTAATATTTACATGTACAAACCATCAAGGTTTCATTACATTGTTATTCTACTAAAAATAAGATCTCTTGATTGGTATTATCCTTCTCAAACTTCATCTATATCATGTTGTCCTGGCACTAACAATAGTGTGTTTTTTTATGAATAGCCAGCCTCAGTGTTCAATTCCCTTTAGATATGTGTTATAGAGAAGTATGAGAAGAAATTCCAAATCCTTCATATAGCTTTAAGGAGTGGCTGAAGATGAGGTGCTTAAATCTGGATTTCCTTATTGACGCAATCCACCACCATTTTGGAGTCTCCATAAATGTGGAGGCTAGTGATATTTTTTTTAATAGCCAGCGTCAATACAGAATGTAGGGTTGTGAGCTCTACTTTGATATTAGTACAAATTGTTGGTGCAAATTTAATCTATATCTTGTGATTGTTTGAAATCCATATAACACCTCGAGATCCTCCCAAAGGGGGTTCTCCTTGGATAACACCATTGAAATATTCCCATGGAGTATCCTTATTGATGACTAGTGGAACCAGGATCCTTATCTTGAGTTTTTTTTCTTTACATTTATGTTCCTTGGTCCACTGCACAAAAAGCACCATTGTTACTTCTTTACGAATGTGGTGATTGTGAAATATGGATATGTTGCGAGCCCACCAAATTTTCGTAAATCAAAGAAGATGCGAAGGAATAAAAAAAAACATACAGAGTTGTCTGACCACCATTTGCAGTACTTATGTTTCATAGAAGTGCCTTCATGTGGATCTTATGATTTCATCTCTTTGTAGGCTGAATTCCATACTATTTCTACATAAGGATAGAAAACAAACAAATGAGAGCCTAATTCCTCATCTGAATGACATAAAACACACCAGCTTGGTCCTTGCAATCCTCTTTTTTTGATATTCTCCCATGTTAATAGTTTGTTACTTAGGGCTATCCATAAAGTTATCTTTGCCTTTAAAGATCCTTCATTCTTCTAGACAAAGTACCACCACTATTTTATTTCTCCTTGGTAAGATTCTAAGGTAGAATTCTAGTAACCAAGCTTCACCGAGAACTCTCCTGTCACTGTGTTTTTTGACTGGACCAATATATCCTCCACCCCATCTTATATTTGGATATAACATGTTTGCAACAGAGTGGTAAACACCAACCATTCGTCCTTTCGACTTCCTTCCAAGCCTAGGTCGCTTGCATTAGCCAATCGAAATGATTTAAAATTAAAAAAGGGAGCACTTCTTAAACAAATTTTTAATATAAATTTAGGTATAGGTATCATAAGAAAAGCTACTTTTTTTTCGTATTTTCGACATATCTCCCTGTGTTTTTACTCAAATTTCAATCAGGAGAGCTCGTTGGATGCGTAATTTAATTCAGCATGTTATCATCACATTTTTTTAGGTATTTATTTTTTGGGCGGTGTCATGTCCCATCAAAATTATTCCAAGTGGGTATGCGTTGGATGTATAATTAAATTCCACATCCAACGAGCTCTCCCGATCGAAATTTAAGTAAAAGCACAGGGAGATATGTCGAAAATATGAACAAAAAAGTAGTTTTTTCTTTTCTTCCTCCAAAATTAATGAATATTATTTTATTATTTTAACTATTATTTTATTAATTTTCCTTAGGAGGCTCATTTTGAGTTGAAATTTCCTCTAATGGCCTTTTCCATTCTGTAATTCCTTCTACCAATGAAGTCTATGAACAAGCCTCATTGAGAGTAGTTATTCTAAGTCTTTTTAGTTTTTCTATTGTTGTATTGGAGATCTTGAATCCTTTCCCTGTACCTTTCTAGGGGTCCTCTCCTATCCAAAATTTATTTCCATCCCTAATAGACTAGGAAATCCAGTCTCCAATCTGAGGAAAGGAGAGGATGAAAGATTTCCATATGATGGATCCTTTTTTGTAAGAATTATCTATCTTCCTTATCCATTATATAATGGAATAATTAGGGTAGTATTTAGAGATCATTATTTTTCCCCAAAAGGAACTAGGATTCTGGAGCAGCCTCCAAAGCGATTTTTCTTCCACGGATTGATAGAAAAGAAAGGAGTTTTTAATACCCCAACCTCCAAGCTCTTTAAGGTTAGACATCTTTTTCCACTTTACTAGCGAGATTTGCACTAACTGTTTACTAGTAGTCCATAAAAATGAGAAGAAATTCTTTTTATTATTGTGAAGAACCCCTTTTGGAATTTACACTATTAAAGCCCAGTAGACTAGGATGCTCTGTAAGACCACTTTAAGGAAGATGAATCTTCCTCTGCTTGACAAAAGCTTGTTCTCCGAACATCCTATTCGTCCTTCAATCTTTTTATACAACTAGAGTGAGTCCCTAAAATAATATGCAACTGGTTTAATAAGAAACCCTAGATACTTAACACCTTCGGAAAGAGGTTTTAAAATGTAAGGGACCTCTATTACTACCCTTTTTTTCATTGTTTCTGGCATCGAATTTTTCGAGAGAATCGAATTTTCTGCATTAATGTGCATCCCTGTAGAATTCTTGTATAGTACTAGGATCTAATCACTCTCTCTAAAAATCTCCAAGTTACCTTCTCCCATCAACACCCCATCGTCCACGAACAAAATATGAGACAACTTTCATAATTTGAGACCTTTATTCCTTTATAGGATTCAGAGCTTGTGGCATGTTAAATCAATCTGCTTAGAGAATATGTTATTAGAAGGAAATGAAAGTGGGATAGAGGGAACCCCTATATTAGTCCTCTTGAAGGTCTGAAAAAGATGGAGGGAGAACCATTGATGAGTACTGCAAAGGAAGCTAGCTAAATACATCCCATTATCTAGTTAACTATATCCATTGTAAGTTCAATCTATAACAAAAGAAATCTCATGAAGGTCCAACTCACCCTGTCATAGGATTTTTAAAGGTATAATTTCAGAATGAAAGCTTTGTTTTTGTTCTTGTTGTTTGAGTGAATGGCCTCCTGAGTCAGGGAGACTGCATCATGGATCTCACGGTTGAAAAAAAACATCCGATCTGTTATTTAGAGATGGTCTTGCTAATAAATGGATTCACACGCTGTGCTATTATTTTTGCAATAATTTTGTATACAACATTACAACAGGAAATTGGTTTGAAGTCCTAAAAGGAAGAAGAATTTTGTTTTTTAAGGATTAGGGCCAAAAGTATAGAGTTGAGTGCTCCCAACACCTTCCCTACTCTTTATGACTCTCTTACAACCTTTAGTAGGTCAATTTTTAATATAGAATATAAACCTTGATAGAATTCAATGGTGAATCCATCAATAGTAGTGATCTTACCTTTTTGAAAGGAGTAAATTATTTTTTCCAATTCTTCCTTCGATACATCTTCTTTCATGCTCTTGTTCATCTCTTAATTTATCATCTTCGGGAAAATATGAAAACCCATAAAATATCCTTTATAGGGATTCCTTATGGTTCTTTGAAGAGATTTTTAAAGTACTTCTTGCCAGCCTCTTCCTTTTCCTTGAAAGAGTATACCAAGTTCCAATTTGCGTCCTTAATTGTTGAAATTGTGTTGACATTTTTTTCTTCTTCTGTGTGAGGCATACCTATGAACAAATTTGGTGTTGTTATTGCCTTCTTCAATCCAAATGGACTTGGTTTTTAAACTCCAATGTTGTTCTTATTTTTTCAATAGTTCCACATATTTTAATTCACACTCTCTTAAATCCCACAACTCCTCCTCTGAGAATGTTACAAAGTTGTTGAGATTATAAATTTCCTTTAATTTTTCCTCTACTTCCTTAAGCTGATCTTGTTTCCTAGCATTATGGATCTTTGACCATTTCTTTGATTTGTTTTTTATTCTTACAATGTTATAAGAGAATTGTTTCATGAAGGATGCAATAGAAGTGTCATTTAAGGGAGAGTATCCATTACTAACTTCCGATACTCTTCTTCTTAGAGCTAGGAAGGGTTGAACTTAAAAGGAGGAACAGGTTTATGCTCTTGTCTCTCCATTAGTAGAAGAATTGGGAGATGATCTGATAACCCTCCAAAATCTACCCAATATTTTTCTATGAGTGGTCTTGTCAATAGGTTATCTGAAAGAAAGAACATATCCAACCTTATGAATATTTTTTGCTCCCCACATTTATTTTTCCTGCACATCGGTTCCATTTTTAAGGGCTGGAGGTTAATCAATCCTTTAGAATTGAATAGGGCGGTAGAAAAATTGCTTAGACCATCCAACCTTGTTGTTGGGCCCCAAATTTATCTTTCTGATAAAGAGAGGTTCATATCTCCTCCTTTAATAATGTTCTTGGGGTTTAATAACCCCGAGGAGAAGAAAGAATCCCAAAAATCCCTTCTATTTTGATAAGGTCCCTAAATATTGTAAAGAGCCAAATTTTCTCCATAGGATTTTCTTCTAACATAGATTCAAATCATTCACTCTTTATTTACAAAAAATCAAGGCTCTAGGATGTTACCAGTCCCCAAGAATGTCCCTATGAGCTTATGTAAGAAAAGCACTGATTTTTTAGTTAGGTTTCTAAAGCTTCGATAGCTTTGGTTCCTTCCATTATAGTTTCCTATAGTAGGATGACCATGGGTTTTATAATTTTGATCGTCGTTGTAAGATATTTTAATTTGGGGAAGCTCCTTAACCCTTTGGTATTGAAGGATAGGAATATCCTTAGGGAACCCTAAGTTGGGATATCCCTTCTCTAAGGGACCTTTTTATGGTTTCCTATTTCACGGCTTTGACTTTTATTTTTGCTAAGGTTTTGTATTTTGAGAATTGAGATCTTTACCCTAGGGTTAACTTAGGCAACATATCTAGGGAAAACTACCCTTAGACACTTGCTCCTTTTCCAAAAAAGTTGATTTAGAACGAGTATTGTATATTTTTTTCTTTATCCAAGAGGGGGGGTTCCTCATTCTCTTTTTGATATTGTGACACCTCACTAGGTGCCTTTACAAGGATTTCACATGTGTTTTGACACAGGAGTCATAGTTCCAATGTTCTCAAAAATTCCAACTACTCCCTCATTCTTATTATTCAAGGCTAGAGGAATTATGTCATGTACCAGAGCACTCAATTCAGTGACATATGGGAATGCTTCGAGAGAGGGTTCACACTTACCAATGTTTGGACATGTAACTATTTTAGCTGAAATCACTGCCATATGTGGCCCACCACCTTTGTATTCTTCCATGGATCATCCATATCCTTCCTTGTTATGTTATGTCTTCTTAACCAAAATTTTCCTATGCTTAACTTGGCTCGCAGAGTTTTTCAGGCAATCCCTTATTATGTGGCCGACCTGTCTGCAAAAGAAACAATGAAATGGAATCTTCCAGTAGTCTAGGTGTTGTTTCCATGTGCTTTCATGCAGTTCCAATAATATTTATTCATATATTCCATCCTGTAAGTTGACTTCTATATTTATTTTCACACATCGTGTGTCCACCTTATGGTCATCGTTTTCTTCTAATGAAACAAACCTCCTAAGTTTTCCGTTGATTGCTTCCAAAATTTCTTTCTTCCAGAACATCATTGGGAGACTAGGAAAGATGGCTCAGATTTGCTGAACATTTTGTTGTTCTCTATATTCTCAGAAATCAACCTCCTATAATTTCAATATCATCCTTGAGGACCCCCACTTCCATGAACTATCCAACAAATTCTACCTATCTTCCTCCATTGTCACCCTAAAGAGAATCTATCTGTGAAAGAGGATGTGGAACATAGGCATTTGTTGCAGGTGCAATTTACAATTCTCTTCCATCCACCTTCACAGTGTAGTTTCACCAACTATTTTCTCGTAGAAGCGACCAACCCAAGCTAGTTACAAGTACTCTAGAAGGTAATCTAGGTTGATATCCTTACCCACCGATAATGACACAACATCCTTCTTAACATGTGCCCCTTTTCTCCACATTGTTTCATGATTGCTATTTTTTCTGGAAGTACTCAAGCTATTAATGATTTTCATGCTATGAAACTTGAGCTTTGATGTTTCGTTCATGGGAACAATCCTTTCCTCATGTTATTGCTCCAAAGTAAGATTATGTATAAAAATTTTCACTCCCAATGAGGGGGTGACAATATCTATGTCATCGATTAACATAATTCTTGAAATATTACCACGACTGCAATCACATGTTCTGTAGCTTAAAATGAAAGAAACATAATATAATGGTCTTCTCTTGTTTTGAAATGAGGTCCCCTCACTAGATTTCGTATTGTTTCCCCCCTATCATAGAGACCCCCCATAATGTGTGTGTGTGTGTGTGTGTGTGTGTGTGTGTGCATGTGTGTGTTGTTTCATATCGAGCCTAGGGGTGGTGGTAAACCTGAAGCAACGTCACCATTTTGATCTCATTTTGTATATGAAAGAGTTCAACTCAAATCTTGTGAGAGTCAGTCTTGTACTACCTCTGCATAATTTCCAAGCCTTATCCCCTAAATTTGATTTAGCATAAAGTGTAAATGTCTTTACAATTTGAATTTTGTATGGCTTTTATCATTTATCATTTTTTTTATTTGGGGTATAAAAATGTGCTCTTTGAGCAATAACCAAACTACTATATTCTTTCTCTTTGATGGAAAGTTTGCACGCGATGCATTGGATCCTTTGTTACTCTTTATCTTGTGATTCCACTCCGTCTTTAGTTTTTTTGATCATGTGACAAATCCACTAGGAAGAGTTCCTTCATAGCATAGTAGGAAAGAAAAAAATTGAAATGAACAACATTATAGCTCATGTATGCATTGAATTTAAAGTTGGTCTTATCTTTTGTTCCTACCTCCATCCCTCGCGTAATGTACCATGACAAGTAAATTTTCAACTCTCGCTAATATTTAATTCCCTATGTGGAATTCTAATATATGAAAATCATAGGTGGTCTATGTATAATGTATCTTTCCATTAGCCATCCAAGTTAGTAAGCAGGGGCAAGGAGTGAGTGATGCAGCTGATAACTCTTATCAAATCCAAACTGCCGAACAAGGGAACTCTTAAAATACATTTCCCCTACATTTGAAAGTCACCCAAGGATCATACCTAGTCCCCATTCACTTAAGACAAATCCTTGCTGACTTGGTCCACTAGGGGAAACTTGGAACCGGTTCCTATAGAAGTGCGACTTCCCATGAAAGAAATGCATGTATTGATTACTGAACCTGGATGGGGTGGATACCAGCAGTCCACCTTCAATTCCAAATCTAACCACCATTGACATATGTTTCCCTATTTAACCTACAACTCAGATTTTTTTCTGATAAATGCATTGTATATTATTTCATGGAACAAATATTTGCAGCAATATAAAAAAAGATGTTGAACGATGTCCACTCCCTTCCTAGTAAACCAAGAAATGCAAACATGCTATAAGGAATTGGATTGTGGTTGTAAAATCCAATTCATTTTTTTTAAATATTTCGAGTCCCTCCCTATTTTATGTAGCTTATTTTATAGTAAATCATAGTGCATGATTTCATCTATACCCAATCTCCTATACAAAATTATTTCATTTCTTCCAGATGATGGTTCAAATTTCTAGTTGATACCAAGGTAGAGAACTTGATGAATAGGATTCCCATTAGCATGTCCTTTTTTCAATTCTATATTTTTTTATCTCAAGAGAAATTTAAACCTTGGAATTGCGTAAATTGAACCCAATATATACAACAATTACACACAAAATTGCGAATCAAACATGAAAACTTAACACCAAAGGGATTGAAATTGGAGCATAACATTAATCTATATTGAGTAAGTGAACAATAGCCAAAATTATGAAGTAATATGCTTCTGTAATATATAATTACATGATATATTCAAATGCATAAATATGCCATTTGAAATAGTCAAAAAAGAAGGCTTACCAAAACTACTCAAATCCCCCATAGGTGCATAAAGCAGTTTACAATCTAAATAGATGCCCACGAATTGGCTAAGTAAAGTGGGAAAGCTAAAGAGGGATGGAAATAAAACTCATACATTATTTTATTTGGATAAAAGGAGGGAGGATGATGAAGGAAAAAAACGAGGCAGTTACCACTAGTCTAGCATTTCCTTTTCCTTAAATAAAAAATAAAACAAGGCGGCTTTACGGAAAATATGGATATGCGCTTTGGAGAATTTGGAATAAAATAGAAATTATAAAAAAAATTTATAGGATGTTTTTCAAGCACTCCATGACTCATTTTTATCATGTGTTGACTTCTAGGACATGTAGAAGGAAACTAGCATAGAGTGGAATCTAGGAAACTAGGTAATAAGACAACAATGATTAAATTAATGTCTAAGGTAGGTAACTATGGGTTGATTAATATAACACCCCCCCTTAAACCTGAATTTATGAGTAAATATCAGAAAAATATAAGGCCTAGCAATAAGGCTTAGTCACCCTTTGCATACTATTTGTCCATACAACCAAGGAAAGAGGCAAAAACCCAGTGGGAAAATCCTCCTTCAAACATGGACAGGAAAACAAAATTTGGAAATATTGTCATCAATCATGCTTCACAGCATGATAAAAAATCCCAAGCAATGATTTTAGATTTCTGAATGTCTTCTCACAAATAACTTTGGTGAAGATGTCTGCTACTTGTTCTGAATATGCAGAAAAGAGTATATGAAAGGTACCATCATACAAAAGCTGTATGATGTAGTGCATATGGATTTCAATGTTCTTGGTTTACTATATCTGAATTGGATCATTGCAGATTCAAATGGTTCTTTGATTATCACAATAGATAATAGTTTAAAACTCTGATTCAAACCCACATTCTCCAAGTATTCCCTGGAACCACAAACATTGATTTGTTGCATTTACAACTCCCCTATACTCTGCTTTTGCAGATGAGAGTGCTATGGCACTATGATTCTTGCTTGAATTGATGATTGGTCCTTCTGCAAGAATGAACACATATCCCGATGTAGAATTTCGATCTGTGTTGTCACCTTCCCAATCACTGTCAATAAACCCAATCAAATCAACATCGGCTTTTGATTTGTAGAAGATCCCATGAGTTCTTATTACTTGAACAAAGTTTAGGATCCTGTTGTCTACTCTCCATTGGATTTCATGAGGCTGATCCATGTATATTAAAGCCACACTAACTACATAACATAGATCAGGTCGAGTGTGTGTAAGATAAAGCAAACACCCAATCAACTGCCTATACAGTGTATTATTTACCATAGGAGAAGAACCTGCTTCTTCAAGCTTAACTCGTGAAAGGAAGGGAGTCTTGCTTTGATTTCAATATTTCATGTTAAACTTGTTCAAAAAATATAAGGCATACTTGTATTGATGTACTTTGATTCCATGTTGGGATTGAGCAATTTCAAGACCCACGAATTGGCTCAACAATCCCAAATTTGTCATAGAAAATGCATGGTTCATTGCATCCTTCAAAAAGGAAATCTCTTTCTTTGAAATTCCTCTAATCAGAAGTTCATCCACATGCAATAAAATACTCATCAAATAACCTTGAATCAGCTTCTATTAGACATTAGGATCAGACTTGCATCAAACAAAACTCAATGAGAGTAGAAAGCCATCAATCTTGGCATAACAAGACCTGGGGGCTTACTTGAGCCCATACAATGATTTCTTTAACCTGCGCAGTAAATATGGATTATAAACAAACCCTTTAGGTTAATACATGTAAATCTCCTCAATGATATATCCATTTAGGAAAGGCCACTTCACATCCATGTGATGTACCTCCCACTGCTTTGAAGTTGCAATGGCTAAAGCTAGCCTTATGCAGTCCATCTTTGCCACTGGTGCAAAGGTTTCATTGTAGTCAATACCATGTAGTTGTGAGTAGCCCTTGGATACAAATCTTGCCTTATATTTCAAAGTTGAACCATCAGTAGCAAACTTAGTCTTGAAAACCCACTTACATTGAACTAACTTCCTCCTCGGGGGAAGATCAACCAATTCCCCAGTGTTGTTCTTCTAGAGCGAGCTGAATTCTTCTTTCATGGTTGTTTTCCATATTGGATAATGTGCTGTCTTCATATGTCTATCGATCTGATTCAAACATCAGATATCATTTCTTAGAAAATAGGGGATCCTTCACACAAAGGGCACTCTCAAATTGAGATTTGGTCCTCCTAGTGTCATTAGGATTTCCAGCTACTTCCCCAGCTGCATGAATGGTATTTGCTGCCCATTTTGTTCTTGTATGAATATTATGATCTGCAATTATCATACATATCATAATCAACAAACTCATTAGTCTCTTCACTTATGATCAATGGTTCTGCTGGTGAAGAGTACTCTCCAACTTCAACTGCTGTTAAAGGCTCTTCTTGGAACTGAACACTAATTTCAATGAAAGCTTGGTTAGTGCTCAAGTTGATCAGATTGTACCATTTTGAATCTTCAAAATACCCAACAAATTGGCACTCTTGTCTTTGGGACTGCAAATCCTTTTTCTTTTCAGTTGGAATTCTAGCCCAAGCCTTTGAGCCAAAAATCCTTAGATGGGCCACATCTGGCTTGTGCCCACTCCAAGCTTCCAAACGAGTCATTCCATCAATATAATTATGAGGCACCCTATTTTGGATGTAGGATGCATAGTTTATAGCCTTGGCCCAAAACTTTGGTGGAAAATTCTTAGCCTCCATCATGCAGGTTTCCATCTCCTTCAATGACCTGTTCTTTCTCTCAGCAACACCATTTTGTTGTGGTGTGTAAGGGATAGAATGATACATATCAATACCTTCATATTTACAATACTGAATGAACCTAGACTTGACATACTCACCACCATTATCAGATGTGAGGATCTTGAGTTTCCTCCCAGACTGGTTTTCAACCAAGGCTTTAAAGACTTTGAAGAGGTCAAAAACTTTAGACTTATGCTTTAGGAAGTGAACCCAACAATACCTGGAAAAGTAATCTATGAATTTCAGTTCATATTTGGCTTAATTGATGGACATATGAGGGAATGGAGCAGTAATTTCAATCTGGATCAACTCAATAGGTTCAGAGGTTCTCTCATGACTAGCTCTTTCATATTTGTGCTCTAGGTGTTTTCCTAGGATACAACCTTGACAGACTCCCTTAGAAAACTTGATCCTTGGTAGCCTTGTGACCATATATTTTTCACTCAAATTAAAAAAATACATGTATTTAAGATGGACAAATATTTCATGCCAAAGCTTGCTTTCCTCATTAGCATGAATCAGAAGAGCAGAGGGGTTTTAGTAGGGTAGAAAATGAGAAAACATGTATACCTTCGAAGTGTGATCAACGACACATTTTTCTATGACTTTACCTTTCGAAATCTATGTGATTTCAAAATCATCAGGGGAGAGGATGACCTTCTTTGGAGACCTAGTGTGAGTCATCTCATACACCGAAAAGAGATTAGAGGCAAGACCTGGAACATAAAACACATTATTGAACTTACCATGGTCAAGATCAATCCTTCCCTTCCCCAAACTGTCAGTGAGAGAGTCATCTCCCAAAACTATTGGTGGACCTTTGGACATGTCAAGAAAGGAGAATGCCACTTTTTTCAAAACCATATTTCTAGAAGCTCCAGAGTCTATGATGAATCTAGATGAGCTTAATGTGCCAACAACCAAGGCATGTACTCTCTCTCTATATTTTGAATTTGATCACCCTTCCCTCGTCTTTGAGCAATCAGGAAGGGAGATGTTATTCTTCTCTAGGAGTTGGGTCAACATGTCAATTTGCTTCTTCATACAAGAGCTCTTAGGATGATAGCCCTTACTGAAATATACACACTTGCTCATTTGTCTTTTGTTCTTATTCTTCTAGGAGTTCTTCTTAGAACCTTGGGTCTCCTCTTGAGACTTGCTCTTGTCTCTCTTTTTCTCAGGCGGCTTTTTATCTTTTTTTTTCTTTTTGAATCCACCCTTGAATCTGCAGCAACCAAAGCTTGGTACTTGGAAGGTTTGATGGTGCCCATCATCATCAACTTATCTTGTTCCCATGTGAGGGATTCGATGAAATATGCAATCTTAGGCATATTCCAGGCTCGATAAGTTAACTTGGTGGCATGGAAGGTCCAAAGAAACACTGAATAATCAGGGCCAAGCTTAGAGAGTATGGCAAAAACTAGTTTCTCTTCCTTCTTTTCGATCCCACACTATTTTAGCTGCAAAACAAGGGATTTAAACTTGGAAAAATTAGAGTTTCAAGGATTTGAAGCTACTGGGACTCAAGGATATCAGCTTATTATTGATTTGATGTCCTCTCATATCATATATGTTACCAAAAACATCTACAAGCTTCTCCCACACTTCATTAGGTGATGTCAATCCATCAATATGGAAGAATGGTCTCTTGAAATTCTCAAAAACAAGAGACCATAGGCCTCATCTCTCCTATTGTGCCATTTGATTTTCTCTGCAGCTGCATTGGGCTCTGCCTCAGGAGACTGAAATTAACACCAAAGGAGACTGAAATTGGAGCATAACACTAATCTATATTGAGTAAGTGTACAATATCCAACATTATGAAGTAATAGGATGTTGTAATATATAACTACATTAGAGATTCAAATGCATAAATTTTACATTCAAAATAGTCAAAAAGTAGGCTTACCAAAACTAGTCAAATCCCCCATGGGTGCATAAAGCAATTTCCAAATCTAGGTAGATGCTCAGGAATTGTCTAAGTCAAGTGGGAAAGCTAAAGAGAGATGAAAATACAACTCATACATCCTTTTATTTGGAGAAAAGGAGGAAGGATGATGTGGGAAAAACACAAGGCAGTTACCACTAGTCTAGCTTTTCCTTTGCCTTAAATCAGAAATAAAACAAGGTAGCTTTACAGAAAAAGAATATATGCACTTTGGAGAATTTGGAATAAAGTAGACATGCTAAAATGGTATTCCAATATGTTTCCCAAGCACTGCATGACTCAATTTTAGCATGTGTTGACTTCTAGGACACGCAGAAGGCAACTAACATAGAGTGGAATCTAGGAAACTAGGTAATACGAAAAAATGATTAAATTAATGTCTAAGGTAGGTAACTATGGGTTGATTATTCTAATAGGAATAGCTACAAGCATAGTTATATTGAAACCCTAAAGACACAAATTTCAAATTTATTCTCCTAAGTTGAAAAGTTTCATAATTTGCTAACAAAAGTGATTGACAAATTCTGAATTTTCATTAACTATGGAGGTAGCCTTGCCCAAGCTCATTAAAAATTATAACAAGAAATTTTAAGCATAAATAAGTCTATAACATCATCATGCAAATATCATTATTGGTATTTGTTGGGTGTTATATTGTCTTAATGAATCACCAATTATTTAATTATCGACCAAGGTTTGTAAAATTTGAGTTGACACAAAATATATGCTAAGGTATAAGGGTACGTAGGGTGCCGTAGAAATATTTTAACAAAGAAAAGATCGAAATATCTTCCAAAATGAAAAAGCCGAGTCAAACTTTATGAATCCAACTACTAAGTTAATTAGACTTTCAGTAGATGATAGCAGTATTAATCTATACTACTCTACTCTATAAACAATAAATGAAAACATATATACAATACTAATATAAGAAACAAGACTTGATCAAGAATAAATGACTCTTTATAGGAAATCTATTATTTTTTCAGCTTCTACTCTAGGAATTAGAAAGGCTATAAACAAATCCAGAACTCTAACTATATGCGAACATGAGATTATATTATCTGAGGAAATATTATAGCTACTTAATATATATTTAATAAATTCAATAATTAATCTATACATTATTTAACTAAGACAAAATAGCTAAGTTAAATTATGTAGTTCCATTCTCCTTGACGATTCTGAGGATATGCGTTCAATGTGACAGGAACTAGAGAAGGGGTGTCAAAATGACTTTTAAAGGAAATCAAGAAACTGAACGAAATTAAGTCTAATTTAAATTCTACAAAGAGGTGTAAACTAAAGAGTGTACAGTTACAAGTGATAGTAAACATTGTTATGTATTCGCTATCCATAATAAACTGACTCTAGTTGAAAATATGTGTTATTAACAACTGAACTATTAATAAAGAAACAAGACTATTCTAATGATTACCTTGAACTTGGAGGTATACTATTCTAGATAGATAAAGAATGAAATAAATTTAAGGAAATAAATATAATCTAGAAGCAACTAGAAAAATTAATAAATATATTTAATTGAAAGTGAATTTTATTTAGAAGCAAGTAGAAAACTTAATAAAGATATTTTATTTCTGAATCAAATCCTATTCTATGAACATCTTCAGTAATTACAAAATAAGGAAGACAGATCCTATGCTAGAATTGATGATCAAATCATAAATAACTAATGTACTTTTTAGATAATAAAATTAAAAAGTTTAATTCTAAAATCAAACTAAATCAGAATAAAGTAGATCAAAATAGAAATGCAATTGACAAGTTCTAAAGCTGTGATCAATTAAGAAATCGGAGACAAAAGAAACACAACTAAAAAAAAACTAAATAAAAAAGAAAAGTAGGCTAAGAATGATTATGAAGCTTAATGGATACTTTATTTGGTTTGAAATAAGGTCCTAATTATATATGACTACTGGTTGATTACAGAAAATAACACACTTCGAAAACTAGGAAAACTAAAATTTAAATAAGTATAAAACAAAACAGGAAATATTAAAGTCCAAACGATAGTGCGAATGTCAGGATAGAACGATAGTCTGAATGATAGTCTAGATTGTGAAAAACAATCTAAATTGTGAAATAAACAACCTAAATTATCTTGATGCCAGCTAGTTTGTGCATATGATGCCATAGTGGAAAAAAATACAGTAATTAGGAATTGAAATAACACAAGAGCACTTATGCTAATCTACCTCTAAGAAGAGAAGTCATTTACAGAAGAATCAACAGATTGAACCTAACTATGAGCTAAACCTGAAATGTTAAACTGATTAAACTCTAGCTAATTGCAAATATGAAATTAGAGAACAAAATGAAAGAAATGATGAAAATAACTATTCACGACCGGTCACTTCAGTTCTGAGAAACATAAACTATATTGATAGAAACACAAATTAGATTAACAATAGACAATACATGTTACGAGTAACATCAACTATAGGAAATTGAATTACATGCAAAAATTGGAAACTAAAACTACTTATCTGCAAAAGGAAGTAACGAAAATATACAAATGGAAGACCTCTGGTTATTGAGGTTCCCTTCTCAGCAATCAGTGGTTGCACTTATATCAATCAATCACTCATGAAAAAAATACATATATCCACAGCTAAAAATAGATTTTTTATTAAACTAGAAGAGAGTTTATAGAGTTTCTATGCTAACGACGACTAATTTTCTCTCATCGTGAGACATCTCTTTATAGCTTTTACAATGGAGGAGGAGGTTGACCCTTTGAATGGTCGACTGCTCTAAATATAGGAATTCTTAACTGCTAAATAAACAACTGTATAACAATTTATGATAGTGCACATGACGTCTTCTTGATCCCTTAGGCATCGGTTCTCCCCGCACGTGCAACTAGTGTGTTGATTTCGCTTGGTGTGGGTAGATGATGTGGTGTCAGGTTGAGCGAACAAGAGCCCAAATATTCTAGAGAAAGGACTACACATCATGAGAAACCTATGGCTAAGATAACCATGGAACCCTTCTTTGCTTTCAATGTTCCAGAATATTCCAACTAACAAAGTTGCAGGTTGATCAGAGGGTCGTAGGACGATATGGATGCAACTATGCATGTTCGGTGTGAATGTGTGTCTAATTGGAAGTCTATTTAAAAAACATAGCCTATAAAACAAATCTATATACCAAGCACATTTGAAAATGTCACATAATTGTAAATAAAACCATGAGATAATGAAAATTAACCAAGGCTTGTATAATAATCAATTACATTCATACAGGTGTTTAATTTATGGTCTCGATGGAAATAAATATGCCAAAATGTGACAGAAGGTAATGTTGATAGAGAAAATAATCAACCAAAAGTGATGACAAAATCAGTATCAAAACTCCCCCAAACAGGAGAGATGCCAGGTCCCACTAAGAAAAATAAAGAGGAAGTTAGGAACAAGGCTGAGCTATGATAGCAGCTACCTTTGACTTAGCAGTGGAAACAAAAGATTTGAATTTCAACTTCTTGTCTTGTGCCTTCAGAACATTGTGCCTCTCCTGAAGAGAGTCACATGAAGAGGTTATGGCCTTATTGATCTCTTCAACAGTATTAACTTGAAGACATAGATCCTTGTTTTCCTAACGAAGATCAATGATAATCTCAACATATCTTTTATTTTGACTTGTCGACTTTGCTAATTATTTAGTCAGTCGATCTATTGTCTGTTGATTCAGATTAAATGGCTCTGCAGGACACTTGGAATCTTGAGGAAGACTCAATTCTATGGATAGTGTCTCAAGGTTGATAGAAGGTACTTGTCCTTGAGGAATCGTGCCTTGAGCAAATGGAGAAGTGGGCTCAAGGGTAGAGGCTTTGAGAAACTCGACTGAGATGATAGCCAGTGCAAATAGGGGAAAGTAAAAAGTGGGTTCATCAACCTATGCTACACTATATGGATGATTGTAATGAGGGTAGGTTGAACGGTGATTTGAACAAGATTTTCCTTCTTATTCTTGGCTTGAACTTGCGGAAAAAGGTAGAAATTCAGCAGCCACATGGTTGACTAAGGTGGGTGAATGTCCATGCGGCTTCTAAAGTATATTCATCAATATGCACTACTGTAGTGATTTTATTTTATTTGGGAGGGGTCTGACTGGGTTCACAGTCATGAGTGTACCAAGGAGACTTTTGAGCATTTAAATGAGGGTTCAAGACATTAAATGAAAAAATTTCCTAGGTCGAGTTCCTCTCCTTCAACTGATGCAAAATCAGGATATTGATAAGACCATGGTGGTACAGACTACCCATATGATTAATTGTATTTTTCTTGACTTGGTTTGACATATTTTCCAAGCTCTTAGGGAAATACAATGGGAAATTAAGAAACTGTTGATTGACAAAATGTGCCAATAATAAAAAATGGCAAGCTTTAAACATAGTGAACTTACCTTCGCAAGTTATGAGGTGAATGATAATGGATAAAGGATTAAGGTATTATGGCTTGACCTGTTCTCTATGAAACCATTTTGTACCTGCAACATGCTAATAATACAACTTGAGAGAAAAATCATGGGACGACTGAGGAAGAAAAATACGTTTGTGCCAATGGGTATCTTCTCTCAAGAGCTTGGTAGCCACTACAATGGTCCCTTCGGTCACTGGAAAGGTGAGGTATCCAACACTGGACACCTTACCATCAAACCATTTTGCAAATAATAGTGAAATATCTTCATCGTATCCCTGTAAAAGGTGGAGGAATGAGTTCCACCCCACTAGAAAGAATATGTCCCAGCATTCTTGGAACTTTAGAATCTAAAACAAGCCCTGATAAATCTCAGGATCAAGGTGATTAGGAATTGTTTAAGCAGGGGAAGAAGTGTAGAGGGGTTGCAGAGGATACAAAGGAATGGCATCTAGATGGATCCGCGAAGATGAAGGTAAGTAAGGATGAGAGTAAATATCATGAGTTTAAAACACAATCTCTTTAGGTGTCTGGACGATCATGAGATCGTGGTTTCATATGCTTGAGCAATCAGGTTATTGTTTAGTACTTTGAATCATGTTTCTAAATAACTATTTCATATGGTTATGAATGATTCAACCATGTCCAAAGTAAACTTTGGAGAGGTTGAATAAATTATTCATTACAGAATTCATAAAACGCATTTAAAAACCATAATAACTTTAATTAATAGAATGATCAAACACCTAACAATTTCCGCATATGACTTGATGAGAGGGTAAGGGTAATAGTGGTCAAAAAGATCCTAAAATAATATCATATAAAAATGGGGTTAAACAATTCATTGGATGAGGTCAAGGTGAGTCCTAATGAAGTCATAATGTTTTTATGAGCATAAGAATGAGACCTAATAGTCATGGGTATGGTTTAGTAGATTAAACTCTTTTCCCATAATGATGATCCAGTTACAGTTTCATTCGGATCATCATTTGGCATTCCATTCAGACTGGAATTCGACCCTTTCTATTATCCTCCATATGGACCCTCTGTACAAAATGTGCTTTGTTGGATATGACTGATGCTAATTATGCAGTAAATTTTTCTGGACTACCGGCACACAACAGGATGATGTAAACCAACTTTATTGAACCTTAGTTGTGCTCTTCTTTATTCATCAAGTATTAGAAAATTCTTCCACTACGTGCATTATCCTGAAAACACCCATATTTTTGTCAAAGATAATTGAATCTTGTCATAAATAATCAAAAAGTAACTTGACAGTTCTAACCTTCCCCCAAACCAAAAATATGGCGTGTCCTTAAGCCATCAAAGAAAAAGTGATTAGTTTCCAAATAGTTTAACAAATAATTCTAAAATGTTGTTATCATTTTCATAAGAAAAAGAAATACTAATTGGTAAATGGAGATGATTCAGATATGTACATTCATTTCAAAAAATAACTGTGCTTAGAAATACCATATGAATAATGATAGTATAACGGATGGGAAAAATGCCATAGGAAAAACCAGTCATCTTTGACTCATTTTAAATATCTCTTGTCCTTCGAAGAATATAGAGAAAGTTCATACGAGAGTTTGTGATATCGCCATAGTTATGGGTCCCATTTGTAGGATAACCATATCCTAAGTATTATTTGAATTAGATGAAACGGTCCAAGCCCAACTTACAACCATTCTCTAATGATAGTATAAATAATTGGCCTAAATATGTATTTTATATACTTAGGTTTTTTCAAATAAGTCATGTGTATATTAATGCATTAACCAAATCTCCTTTACCCGATATTGCCCCATTTCCAGCAGGACTGTTCAGTAACCTGACGTGTTTTTCTTGGTACCATGCAAGCATAGCTCCACTGCCAGTGAGCTTGTTTAGTACCCCGACAAGTTTACCTGCATTTACCGAGATTCCTTGTTTAATATATTACTTAGCATGGACCCGCTACCAGTGATCATGTTCAGTACACTCGCAGGTTTTTTTTGTATAATGATTTTAATATGTGGAAGCCAGTTGATACTAGAGCATGCTAAGCCTGCTAAACACATAATTCAAATTTTTAGAGTGAACCTTATGAGTAACTTTATTTTTTTGTAATAGCATGAATTATAGATCATGTCAAAAGAGAATAACTTAAAGTTGTTCTTTGAGCTCAATCTATCTTCTTCATAAAAGATCAGTAATGTTCCCCACAAGTAGAAATTTCATTTACTCTTGGGTTACCTCCAAAAAATGCTTAAGAGACAAGTGTTGATAATGAGTCTGGGATGAACTAGTAGTCCATAGGTGTAAGATAGAACTCTTCAAAACATGATCATTAAGGTAGGTCTTACGCAATTGTTCTAATGGTAAATAAAAAATGTGCATGTCTAAATCAAATACCATAAAAGCATCAGCAATCATAGAGGAAAGTGGGCACAAATGATATAAAGAACACTTTTACTTTCATTATAAATTTCAGTTTTCAATAAAAGAGAAGGAGTTAGCATGTATTATGAGTTCTTAGAGCATTTCCCTTTCTAGGAAATATTTCATAAGCTGATTATAGAGATAAGGTTATTGTAATCAAACTACAAAACCACTTGTTAGATGATTCAAATTTATTCGCAACAAAAACATATGTATAGAGAAAAAGTCATAAAATTTATCAAGATTAGGCAAAGGAAAAGAGTCTTCCTGTTTTATTTGACAAAATTCCATAAGCTGATTATAAAAATGAATTCCCTGTATAAATGTAGTCATCTTGTTAGAAATAAATTTTATTTATTTGAAGAAACAAAGATATATTTACATATATACATGAAGACAACCCAAAATAATTTAAGAATCAGGAGGAGGAATAACTTCCTCTTCAACCACTGCCATCTCTTTTTGTTGATGATAAAGTCTAATTCTATGTCCATTTACGAAAAAGGAAGTTTGTGAACCATCAATTGTCTTAATTTCTACTGAACCATTATCGAAGGCTGTAACTACCTCATATGGACCCATCCAACAGGTAGTTAATTTTCCTTTGAAATTTTTATACCTTGAGTCAAATAGTAATTCCCAATCCCCGATGTTAAAATGCTTTTGTTTAGTAAATTTATCATGCCATTTTTACCGTTGATTTTGTATTAACATTGTTCTTTGGAGTGCATATTGGCTAATATCATCTAACTCATTAATTTGTAAAACAGATTGTTTCTATGCCTCTTCCAAATCCATGTCTAATTGTACAGCCATAGGAAAATTCTTAACTTGAAATTCAATAGGTAAAAGGACTTGTTTCCCATATACTATTTCATAGGGTGTATGTTAACCGAAATATTTCACCTCCTGCGAACAGCAAGGTGTTCTGCTAATCTGAATGGTTCAGATCCAAAACAAATAGATCACAGAGGCTGATAACTTTCCCTAGACGCTGTAGATATCTAGAATACAAGGATTTGATAGTCCACCTATATACCTGTAATCAAGCTCAACACAAAATAGATCAAAGCAACTAGAATATGATCTACTAGTCTACGCTAGTCACTAAGGAATATAGCAATATATATCTGAAATCAAACATCAACAATATATATGGGACAGAAAATCAAATTGCATTAGAAATATGAATAATTTTAT
>LPNX011000731.1:213111-224072 GCA_001517045.1 Pseudotsuga menziesii | reverse complement strand
CCATGAAACCATCTCTTCATCCCCAAAAGCTCCGACTCTAGCTCTCTATGCTCTCTCCAAATGATCTTGGGCCAAGAATCAGTCCAACAGCATAACAATACCTTCCATGTTGTCTCCTCAACCATGGCTATGAACTCATATTTATAGGGATTTAATGGATAGAGATGGTTGAGAAATTAGTGGGTGAGGTGGCCTCTAATATCCTAGGATGATGGATCTCAAGCTCAACCAACCCAGAACAGTAGGGGTAAGGTATATCTCGAGGCTTATCATCTAGAGGCCTTGAGAAGCTTCTCTTTTTCCCCTTTTACCTAGGGTACTGCGCTTCTCCTTCTATGACAAAGTGGTTTTGGTAATAACCACCTATGGACCAAGGGAAATGGGCGGTGGCACCACTTGTGGACAACCAATGAAAGGCAGTGTGAATAGAGGTACCACTCCTGGATAATGGGGCATGCACAGTGCTGGGAATTTGTATGATAAACTGATAGAGAACCATTTAGTCTTCATTCCAGAAGATGGGATTCAGGGCAAGTAGGTATTTCAAAGGTCTTATCACATAATGGTGATAGGATTTTGGTGTAACATGATGCCCCCCAAAGCATAAGTCTTAGAGTGACACAATAAACGAGAGCTTTGAGAACAAGTCGTTTCCAGGAGATGAAAATGTTGGCTCAATCGGAGCATGTAGTCAAGTAGGCATCTGTAGTACATCAGTATGTTGACTCATAGACACAATTAACCAAACTCATAGCTGCATACCAATACAAGGTAGATCCATGAGTGGAATAAACAAGCATGGCTACTAGAATACATCATAGATCCATGTGATAGAGGACTCAAACTTGGACATAGCTACCAGACATACAACGTAGATCTATGTCATACAGACACAAATTTGAGCATAGCCATGACCATACAAACATGGATCCATGATATATATACAAAACTCCATCATAGCCTGGGGAAAAGCAATGAGCGCTTTTAAACAAATGCCCAAGGTCTTCATCTTGTCTTCCACGAAGTACGATTCTATCCATGTGATTAGAAAGATTTGAAGTCGAACATAGTAGAACCCACTCAATTACCAGCCAATGATGTGAACCATTAACAAGTGCAAGGGAGATCACCATTAATGTCAATGATTCCCAAGCTACTCTAGTACAATCCACTAAGTGCGAATAGATGTCCTGATATCGAACACCTAGTCAATTCTATCGATCAATGGTCAATGATGTGAACCTATGTCGAGAGCGAGAGAATCTCTCAATCAGGCATATATATCTCAAGGTACTAAATATTGTTTCTAAGACCATTTCCCATATGGTGAGCTGATGTCGACAAGAATAGTCTCGTCGAAGGAGGGCCATGATGAGTCCGACATCGACCACACAAAACTCAAAACATAGTTATCGAATGATGTGAATGTAGTAACCATATGACTGACTCAAAGATACTAACATAAATACTGTGTAGACTGCAGAGGTAAAACATCTTCAGATTCCCTTTGAACATCGGGCGGCATGACAAAATGACTTGGCAGCATGACTAAACAGGATAGATACACAATGCGATAGTAGACAATGCATTCTTTTGAAAGACTAAAAGGATTGACATGACTCATGAAAGTGGATCGTCATGGAGATCAGTTGAATACCCAATTGACTGACATGATTGTGTAGACAAGTGCCATGTTCAAAGGTAATGACAAACAACTGCCATTATTTACATAATGATTCCCTTCACATTTTTCCCATCATGATCAATGAGTTCCTCTTTTTGGTTTTACAAGTTCAAAGACGGTAACAAACACTCGATATAGCTTGTCAGAAGACAAGTCCAGTCTCATATGTTTTACAAACATGAGAGAGGAGGGGCTCGTTCCCAAGACGGGTCTCTCAATGTTTAATTTTAATGAGTCCACTGAAAGAAAAATTGGTACTGTTCATGTTTAGAGAGTCTAAATGAATACAGAAAAAGACTCCATGGGGGTCCTTTTTCATATGATTTAGTCTCTAAGGCCCGAAAAAGTGTAAAATCATACCTTAGAGAACTCTTCCAGTCATGATTGGCGGGAGTGTTCCTTTCTCATAAATAGTCCTATCTGAAATGAGAAATATATAACCTACCGTTAGATGGATGACTATTCAAATACTTTAACGAGAGTGAAGAAGACAAGATTGCTTGACAATCTTTTCCTGTTTAGGGAGCCTGAAAAGGGTTTAAAAAGAACTCCATTAGACTTTTTCATGTTTGAATACAAAGCATGAAAAAGTAATAAACTAAGATCAAACCACTTTTCATGTTTTAACCAAAGCACAAAAAATGAAAAATAATCTCAACACCATCTTATTGTTTTTAACGAGCTCGAAGATTAGTTTAAAGAATGCTCAGGGATTGGTTTCATTTTTACGCAAGCTTGAAACCAGTAGGTAAAATTATGCTTGAAAAATCCTATTAAAATTACATACAGAGGTTGGAATCCTTCCCCCAGCATGATTTCTAGCGAATCCTACCCCTAGCATGGTTTCCAGCAGCTCGACATGGCCCCAAGCTTCATTTCGTCTGACGATTCTTCTTCCATACCTAACCTAAAAACCTGGTTACTAATGTCAAAATGTTCAACAGGGGGGTAGGAAGAACAATAATTGGGCAAGCGAAGTTTCAAGTTCTAACACTAAAGTGAAGAATCAAATCAAGGGAAATATTGTCGAATTGAAAATGGTAACAGAGTATAAAAAATGGAAATGACTCAGATATGAACAGATATGGAAATTTCAAACCCAAATAATACAAATCAGAAAGTAGATCTGACTAAAAAGAGTTGAAGAAAATGGAGCCTAGATTCAAACAAGAGTTGCAGACTGAGGAAGATCAGAACAACTCAATACATCAATCCCCAGTGGAGTCACCAAATTTGTTAACCGAAATATTTCACCTCCTCCAGACAACAAGGTGTTCCGCTGGTTTGAATGCTTCATATCCAGAACAAATAGATCACAGAGGCTAATAACTTTCCCTAGAAGTTGCAGATATCTAGAATACAAGGCTTTGATAGTCCACCTGTGTACCTACAATCAAGCTCAACATGAAACAGATCAAAGCAACCAGAATATGATCTACTAATCTATGCTAGTGACTAAGGAATCCAGCAATATATATTTGAAATCAAACATCAACAATATATATGGGATATAAAATCAACTTGCATTAGAAATATGAAGAAGTTTACAACCAAGCCTTAGTGTTGACATGCATCTCCATGAAACCAGCTCTTCATCCCAAAAAGGTCCAACTCTGGCTCTCTATGCTCTCTCCAAATGATCTTGGGCCAAGAATCAATCCAACAACATAAAAATACCTTCCATGTTCTCTCCTCAACCATGGCTATGAGCTCATATTTATAGGGATTTAATGGATAGAGATGGTTGATAAATTAGTGGGTGAGGTGGCCTCTAAGATCCTAAGATGAGGGATATTGAGCTCAACCAACCCGCAACAGTAGGGATAAGGGATATCTCGAGGCTTATCATATAGAAACCTTGAGAAGCTTCTCTTGTTCCCCTTTTACCTAGGGTATCGCACTTCTTCTTCTATGACAAAGTAGTTCTGGTAATAACTTCCTATGGAACAAGGGCAATGGGCAGTGGCACCGCTTGTGGACAACCAATGAAAGGCGATGCGTAGGGGTACCACTCCTGGATAATGGGTCATCTGCGATGCTGGGAATTTGTATGATAGACTGATAGAGAACCATTTAGTTTTCACTCCAGAAGCTCCAATTCAAGGAAAGTAGGTATGTCAAAGGTCTTATCACATGATGGTGACAGGATTTTGGTATAACAGTGTATGTCCAGTAGTGTTTCTCCATGTTATTCTATAGGCCCACAAGGCTTCTAGGATTCTATATTCCTGGTCCTTATGATGTAACTGAATGGTTTTGGTTAAGATAGCTTCCAATACCTTATTGGATGACTCTACCAGACCATTATCCCATGGGTCCTAAGGTAAGGACTTGCAATGTCGGATGCTGTACTTCGTGGTAAGTTCTTTCATCAATTTGGAAGTGAATTGAGAACCTTGGTCAGTGACAATTTCCTAGGCACACGAAACTGAGTGAATATTTCTTCATATATAAATTCTAGCACATATTTCTCTGTGGCTTGAAACAAAGCTTTATATTCTACACATTTGGTGACATAGTCCTTGCAAACTAGGATATACTTCTTTTCGCAGGACATGGGAGAGATTGGTCCTACAAAATCAAGAGCCCATTCCTCAAAAATATCAATCATGACCTAAGGCTATAAGGGAATCTCATCAGATGACGTAATTCTACCCATTCTTTGAAAATTGTCACATCCTTTAACATACCTAGAAGCGTCCTTAAAAGTGCTTGGCCAGTAATACCCAAAATGCAACACTTTGTATGTTGTTCGCTTGTCAGAAAAGTGCGCTCCACATCACCCATCATGGAATGCATGGAGTATTTCTATCATCTCATCCTCCTGTATGCATCGTCTGATAATAAGATCTGGGCCGGTACGAAAGAGGTCATTATCAACCCAAGAGTAATAAGAAATCAGGACTATAATTTGATGTTTATCATGTGGGGACAAGTGGTTTGCTAACTTCCTAGTTGCTAAATAATTAGTGATATATGAAAACCAAGGAGTTTGAACATACACAACGAATAGATGTTCATCAAGGAAATTAGCATCAATGGGCTTAGCACCATCATCATGTTGGATACGAGAGAGGAAATCTACTTCTAAATTCTCTCTACCAGATCGATCATCGACGGTGATGTTAAACTCTTGTAATGGAAGAAGCCAACAGGTCACCCTACCAATGGTAATTGTTTTATTCATTAAGAATATAAAGGAAGAGTGGTCCATATGCACCAAAAATACATATCCTGTAATGTTATGGCGAAATTTGTTGATAGCATAGACTAGTGCCAAAAACTCTTTTACAGTAACAGTGTAATTTAGTCCACCAGGAGTCAAATTTTTGCTAACAAAATAGATCATGCATAAGATGCTTGGCCTTCCTTTTGAACTAGAACCCCTCCTATTGCCATGTGAGAAGCATCAGTGGATATATGGAACGGAAGGGACCAATCAGGACCCCTAAGTATTGGTTCCACTGATAACATAGCCTTTAAGACCTCAAAATCACTTTGAAAGGATTCAATCCATTGGAATTATACATCCTTCGTAAGCATATTAAACATTGGTGCGACTATTTTAGTAAATTTTTTAATAAAACATCAGTAATAGCCTACATGGACAAGAAAACTCCCTACCTCCTTTTGAGTTTTTGGAGAGGGAAGATTAACAATTACTTCTATTTTAGCAGGGTTTACCTTGATCCCTTATGAAGAGACATGATGCCCCAAGGCTATACCTTCTGTTAATAACATTTTACATTTTTCATGGCTAAGGGATAGCTTTGTCTCTTGACAACGAATCGGGACCTTTTGAATATTATCAGGAGCCTTTTGAAAGGTATTACCATAAGCTATAAAATCATCCATATACACTTCTACGCAGTCATGTATAAGATCAAAAAAAATTCCTAAGATGGAACGTTGAAAGGTGGCAGGTGCATTACATAGGCTGAATGGAAAAACTCTATAGGCATATGTCCCCCAAGGGCAAGTAAAATTATTCTTATCCTGATCCTCAGGTGCTATCAAGATCTAATTGTATCTGCTATACTCGTCGAGAAAAGAAAAGTATTGCTAGCCAGAAAGGGTATCTATCACTTAGTCAATAAAGAGAAATGGAAAATATTCCTTAAGTGTAGCCTTATTCAGTTCTCAAAAGTCAACACAAATATGTCATTTCCCTGTGACTTTATTTTGGACTACCAGTAGATGAGACACCTATTTACTATCTGAAATCGGGTAGATGAAACCAGGACTAAGAAGTTTTTACAACTCCTCTTTAACTATGTATTTCAAAGAAGGATTCATCCTCCTCTAAGGCTGTCTTCTAGGGGATATACTCGCATCCATGTAAATATGGCGAATACAAGTGCTAGGGTGTATACCCTTCATATCAGTGTACTCCCATGTGAATGCTCCAGCTTGACTTTTAAGAACCTTGAGCAACTTCTCTTGTTGGTTTTTACTTGACCCTACGTTTTTGTGCGGAAATTTTCTAGGGCCAACCTCAGAAGGTATGGTATAAGACCCTGTATGCTCCTCAATTAGAAAAACACATGGTCTATCCACAAATGTTGAGAGGGCCAAATTTTCCTAAAACTCATCTCCAAAAATTTGATCGAATTGAGAAAAAGACTAAGGGAAATATATAAAAGTTGTTGAAGAAACAAATTGGTTTAACACATTCTCAGTAGTCTTCTCCTAAAATTCCCAAGAGTAATCACTAGGAAGGGAAAGGTCTTCAAAATACTCATCCCCAAAAGAACAATATAACCACCACAAGTTTTTATTTATTGGTTTTGTTGGGGGGTATAAAACAATTATTTGCATAGACAACCCATTAGAAATGGTCATCTCCCCATCCCTACATCCTATAAATGCATTAGAAGTGGCTATCCATGGTCTCCCCAGTATAATAGGATGTCCTTTATAAGGATCCTTTGATTCTACTACCATAAAATCAATAGGGTATTCCCATGAAGCCACTGATACAATAATGGCATCCAACACTCAAGCAGGTTTTATCGTTGTACGATCTACTAGTTCTAGGATTGAAAGGGTAGGTCGGAGAAATTGTCCCAACTGTAAAACTTCTAAAGATGCGGTGGTCATCATATTAATCACAGATCCTAGATCGATAAGTGTATTTTCTATGGAAACAGTATTTACAATAACTATTACTACTGGGATCCCATGATTTGTATATTTTGCAATTCTAGACTGGTCTATCATATACTCATACATCTCTCCTATAACATGAACTGTGTGGGGCTCTTTCTGTTTCTTACCTGGGCGTTTGATACACAGTTCCTTTATTACTTTGATGTAAATTGGTATATCCTTAATAGCCTATAATAGAGGAATTTTGACACAGATATTTTTTAGTTCATTTAGAATGTCGCACTCGGGACAAAACATAGGTTTTTCTATTGCTAGTCATTCTAGAAATGGAGGGATTATGTGTTCCTAAGTTGGTTCTTGCCAAGGATGGGTATGTACTGGAATCTTTGAAATATACTCATCCTATAAAATGGCATCATTCATGACTTCATTGGGGTCTTCTTCTTCTTCATTCTCCTCACGAATGACGATTGATGACTTGGGTTTGTCATTCACAACTCTTCCGGATTGTAATTGGATCTCATGCATAGGTACAGTTGAAATAACATAGGATGGAAGAGTTTGCAACTCAATGTTGTTGAGAGATTGATTTGGCTTGTTCTTTGGGTTAGATATGGTCTGTGCGGGTAATAATGTAGGTCGTGGAGGGTTTGTATTCTGGAAATGATGAGGTTGTTGTGCAATAAGGGGAACTGGAGGCACAAAACTAGGAAAAAATTGTTGGATATTGGGTGGGTGCTTAGGATAAGGATGATTAGATATGGAGACAGGTGGTGACTAGGGATATGCTTGTCCCCTCCATCCCTATGGCCAATATTGGTGCTAAGTAAAATGAGGAGGAGGATGGTACTGGGATGGCCAGTTCTGCCAACTTGAAGTGTTCCATTTTTTAGGCTGTTGGTAAGGATGATAATAGGGTGGGGGTTGTGGTGACAAATTCTGATATGTTGGTTAGTCTCTAGGTTTCTAAGGAGGTCTCCTATATGTTTCACCAATCTCCCCACTCTTATATATGACTTGTAACCCAGGAAACGATGGGAAGTTCTCAGTTGTATGATCATTTGTGCATAGGTCACATACATAGATACTACTCAATGGGCATTCTTGTTGGGGATTCTTAGTCCTGTATCTTGGACATAAAATGATCATTATTTTGCACTCTTCCTCTTTCCTCTTTTTATCTTGTGAATCATCTAGTTGAGAACCCATTGCTCCTAAAATATCAGTTTTGAAGTTCTCCAATAGGTTTCCTAATTCGATCCTTGTGACTCCTCCGGAACTAGAGGTGTTCCCTTTTAGATTTCTATATTTGTAGTGCTCTCAAATATTTATCCCAACTTTCCCCCTAATTCTAGAGTAATTTGTACACATCTCATCAATTTTTGCAAAGGGTTTGTGGGAGATATCGCCAGATTCCATGAGATTAAGGTTTTCTACCAGGTCTTCTCAGATACCTTTAAGAAAGAGTATTTGTATTGCATCTTCTTGAAAGTCATTATATTTTGACTTGTGTAATGTATAAATAAACCTTTTGAGATAATCTTCTAAGCTATTTTCTTTGAGTTGATGCATCTTGAAAATATTGTTTTGAGAGTCTCTTGATATTTCTGCAAAAATACGGTTTTCATATCTTCCCAAGTTCTGATACTATACTCTCCTAATCCCATGAACCATCTTAAAGAAGAATCTTTTATTGTAGCAGGGAAAAGTTTCAGTTTGTGAGCTCCTTGTATATAGTTATGTCTTCTACAAAGAATGTCAAACTCGAACAAAAATGTGTTCGGGTCTTCATTACTTTTCCCATAGAAAGTAGGTAATAGAAAAGGAGGGATGTTCTTCATATTTACATCATGTGCAGTGTCTAGGATAGGAAACTCGAAGGTGGCCTCAGTTCAATTTTCTCCTTCTTCTTCGTCATTTCTAACCTCGTCATGATCTTCATTTTCTCGCCATCTCTCCATGTAGATTTTATTTCTAAAGAGAGTGTACCTACAAGGTTCCTTCCGAAGTGATAATGGGGTGTCCCAATGTTTGTTTTCAGGGGAGATCTTCCTCCAATAAGAGAAGTTGCCAGTAGTGTCTTTATTAGGTTCTACAGGGAGGGTAGGTTCTACTGTAGATGTCTCAATCTATGAGACAATTCTATTTATTGAACTATCAAAGAGAGAGTTTACCTAAGCAATATCAATGAAATTGACGAAGTTCAGATCCCCTACTAGTGAAAAAGTTGTGTCGTTATGTTTTGGTACCAGCAGAGAGTTAAGGATTTCCAATGGATGACCCTCTTGAACTTCTTCAGGAATGGTGTCTTTAGAGCTTCCTTCCATGGTTTCTCTACCTTCTATGGCTCTTCCTTTATGTTTCCAAGAAGAACTACTTCTTACATGTGTCTTATGATACCTTTCTGCTGAGTTAGTGGTTGGGGTGTTACACCCCCAATAAAGGTTAGTAGGAATTTTAACAAAGTTTTGAGAACTAGTTCTAAAATATCTACCCTTTGAATCTCTACGTTTGTTAAAGCTAAACTAAACCTACAATACTATTATTACTATTGTATTTGGGGGTGCCTGTGATAACAAATGCACAGGTTCTTACCTCTCATCTTACCTTTCCCCCACCACCATCCTATTACTAAACTTCATAAGGGAATTCTACCTATTCTACCTTATAGAACAACTCCTCGGAAATGACACCAAAAACGTTGGGTCTTATATTGTCTTATTGAATCACCAAATATTTAATTATCTACCGGGGTTTGTAAAATTGGAGTTGACACAAAATATATGCTATGGTAGAAAGGTACCTAGGGTGTCGTAGAATTATTTCAACAAAGAAAAGATCAAAATATCTTTCAAAATGAAAAAACCGAGTCAAACATCAGAAATCCAACTACTAAGTTAATTAGACTTTCAATAAACGAGAGAAGTATTAATATATACTATTATACTCTATAAACAATAACTGAAAAGATATATATATATATATATATATATATATATATATAATACTAATCTAAGAAACAAGACTTGATCGAGAATAAACAACTCTTTATAGGAAATCTATTATTTATTCAGCTTCTAGTGTGGGAATTAGAAAGGCTATAAACAAATTCAGAACTCTAACTATATGGAAACAAGATATTATATTATTTGAGTCAAGATTATAGCTACCTAATATATATCTAAGAAATTAAATAATTAAACTATACATTCATTTAACCAAGACACAATAACTAAGCTAAATTATCTAGTTCCATTCTCCTTGAGGATTCTAAGGATATGTGTTCAACGTGACAGGAACTGGAGAAGGAGTGTCAAAATGACTTTCAAAGGAAATGAGGAAACTAAAAGGAATTAAGTATAATTTAACTTCTACAAAGAGGTGTAAACTAAAGATTGTCTAGTTACAAGTGATAGTAAACATTGTTATTTATTCGCTATCCAGAAGCAGATGACTCTAGTTGAAAAGAAGTGTTATTAACAACTGATCTATTAATCAAGAAACAAGACTATTCTAATGATTACCTTGAAGTTAGAGGTATACTGTTCTATATAGATAAAGCATGAAATAAATTTAAGGAAATAAATATAATCTATAAGCAAGTAGAAAACTTAATAAAGATATTTACTTGAAAGTGAATTTGATTTATAAGCAATTAGAAAACTTAATAAAGATATTTTATTTCTTAATCAAATCCTATTCTATGAACATCTTCAGTAATTAAAGAATAAAGAAGATAAATCCTATTCTAGAAATAATGATCAAATCATAAAGAACTAATGTAGTTTTTAGAGAATAAAATTAATAAGTTTAATTCTAAAATAAATCTAAATCAGAATAAGGTAGATAAAAATAGAAATGCAATTGAAAACTTCTAAAGCAGTGATCAATTAAGAAATCAGAGACAAAAGAAACTTCAACTTGAAGAAAAAACTAAAGCAAAAAGAAACGAAAACAAATAATCATTATGGATCTTAATGGATACTTTATGTGGTTTGAAATAAGGTCCTAATTATATATGACTAGTGGTTGATTACATAAAATAGGGTGAATCCATGGACCTCGGTAACACTTTTTGGCAAGCGCATTTTGGCAAAAACAGAAAAATGCACCTCGGTCGAGGGCTTGTTAAGCCCTCGACCGAGGTCTTAATATCTCGACTGAGGTT
>LPNX011000731.1:140245-204744 GCA_001517045.1 Pseudotsuga menziesii | reverse complement strand
ATATATATATATATAGTATGATCCATACATTACCGGGAGACATAAGGTTATGGACACACTTGCACTTGATTTTGACCTTTGGAAATAGCTCTTCCTTGGTTGCGAGTTAACATCACAATGAGGCATTTAATGGCAAGTATAAATCCGTGTCTAAGATGGATCTCGACCCTCCATTTGTCGCAATCTTGGGAGAGGGTTTTTGCAATGGTTTAACATGTAGTTTTACATATCTGAAAGTTCCATTCGCATGTTTATTTTTTGGTCAGCAACTATTTGTGTAAGAAGACTCTACCCTCCATGTCTATGTTATGCCAGTTTTGTTCAAACTTTTATCCATATGCTTAATGGAAATACTTTGTTTGTTTCCGAGGTATGCTTGAGTATTTTATCAGTGATAATGGCCTCCAAAATTCCTCAGCCCTATTGGTTTGTTGTGGAGGAGAAAGAAAACCAATAATCGTCGATCCTTCCATGCCTTTAACTAGGTATGCAACTCTTCAGTTTCGTTCCACTTAATTTTCAAAAAAAATTCTAGACTTAAAGGCATAATCAAGTCACTGACTTTGTGTTTTTCCTTTTATTTGTAGGCAGAGGAGTGATAAGCGTGTCCAGGAGGAGTCTACCCCTATCCCTCTTTACAATTGCATAAGGTAAGGTTTGTTTCTTTGTTATCGTCATTCTTTTTACAATCTTTAATAAATAGGATAAAGTTCTAATTGCATCATGGGAAATGCATGTCATAGGAAGGCCGATGAGAGAGGTGACATGGTCACCTCCTCTTAGGCCTGATACTTTTAATTCCAAAAGTGAGTATAAAACCTTACTCTACTTAAACATTATACAAACCAAATATTTTATTGGAAAGTACTAATATTACTCTGTTGTTGATATTGCTTGTACACCTCTGGCATGGATGTGCTCGGTCTGCATCAATGGTCTGCTAATAGTTGATTTGTAAGAGTTAAGTAGTTAGGTTGCAATGGTTCTTCGTTGGGTTTGCAGATCGTGTAGGAAGTGGGTCTTTCGCCACTCCTATGAATATAATTTGGATTGTGTAATTTGATTTCTTAAGGGTATGTCATAGCTTGTAGCAATGGCTTCACAACCTCTCCTTTAAATCGTTGTTGTATTTTCTTTTTGGATGTGTGTGTTGTGGTTTTGTTGAATGGTGGATGACATCTTAATGGAATTACAACCACTCATGGATTATGTGGAAGTATAGTGGAATACTCATACCCCTTTCTAATATTTGAATGTTTTAATAAGACCCCTTTGGGTCTATACTAGCTTATAGTTGGAGCCTCTCTAGTTATCGTGTTGACATTCCATGAATTCAAATGCACCTATCATGATTAACATAAAATGATGGATGCCATTTTTAATGGTATTACTGCAACCCATTAGTTGAAGGATAGTTTTTGTTTATAAAAGAAAAAATCCTTTGTGATTTCGATTTTGTGGAGGAAAATCATTTTAGACAAAGTCCAAATCTAAGGGTTTAGATACCCTCAATTAGAGACTGTTTGTTTATATTTAATAATTGTATTAAATTTTACTAAGTTTAGATCTTGTTAGATGTGATGGTGTATTTATTCACTAAATATGTGAATGGTGGTAAAAGATTGATGATGATCCTAGAACTCAATTTTGATATTAATGGGTAGCCCATCCGACTTCAGTCATAAGGAAGTTTACTAAGTGATTTAGTAATCCGATATGGATTTATGGTTTTAATGTATGATTTTGTTACGAATCTCAATTTGTTCTTAAAAGGTTTTGAGGATAGAGGGGATGTTTTCTTTTTAGTTTTTACTTTGCATTACTTAGAGTAGTTTTTGTGACTTATAGATTTGTTCCTATATTAAAATTGTCTCTCTCTAATAAAGTTATGCAGGATAACAAAATTAGGGAACTAGCTGTAGCCATAGGATATATGACAGTAGGATTCTAGTTTGAAATAAATTTTTACATTGATATGGTATTAAAAGAAAAAGATAGAGTCTAGATTTGTAAGAATCCATTAGCCTCTAAGAAAAAATATTATTTGAAATAAATACATTTAAAATACTATAATAGAGCATATGAAAGCATACATTAGAACATTTAACCAGATCTGTGATAGTTCTTCATTTAGATTTCCTAGTTACGCTAATATTACAACCATTATTATGCATAACTTTGATTTGGGTATGGAAGCCCAAACATAGATCTGTTATAATATATTAATATCATAAATCTATGACTACTAATTAAGATCAGTTTACATTACATCATAACATAAATTAGGGAAGATAATAGGAACATATGCATAAAACTATTTACTCTAAAAATGGAAATATGATTCATATTTAACTGGAAAATTTACTTTAACAAGTCTAGAACAAATAAGAAGTAGAATAGGGACCCTGACACCACTTTCGGGAAAACAAAAATGAAACAATTTTTGCTCCCAACCAACTCCTAGGGAAGCCAAGTCTCACTTTCTCTAAGGCCCTTGAGCATGTTTGTTGAACCACAAGGAGAAAAATAAAATCAATGCACCATCTCTTGCATTAACAAATCAATTCCATGTCCATTACTAGCCTCCTCCTTGCCTAATGAACATACTATTATGCAATATTTTCCCTAGGAATTGCTCATTTATGTGCCTCCTTCTATTTAGCACTCAACATGGAGTTTTGACTTGATTTTGGGGAGGGTTCCTCTTGCATCACTTGATTTGTCACTTAACAGCTTTCACCACCTGTCCTTTCCCCTTGTGGGTCAGCAAACACTCTTTTAACAACTATTTTATCTCTAATTCCTTTCATTATTTTTAATTAATAAGTAAGAATTATCCATTACATATATTTTGACTTTCTTGTCAAAATATTTAAAAAAAAATTTAAAATATTCAAAAGAATAATAATTTTCTTGAATTTGGTGTGTTATAATTTTCTTGTAACTAAGACATATCCATTCTCTACTTCTTCCTCATTCACATTTGCATTAGAGGAAATTTGGGGTCTAAAATGGGCCTTACAATAAAATGTGCCAAAATAAGTTTTTGTGAGTTGGAATTCAAGAACCAATAAAATTTCAATAAAATAAGTCAACCATAATGGTTGAATTGACATATTTGTCATTAAAAAAAACTACTTTTTTGTTCGTATTTTCGACATATCTCATTCTGTTTTTACTCAAAGTTTGATCGGGAGAGCTTGTTGGATGCGAAATTGGATTTCACATCCAACGAGTACCCACACTGCATACTTTTGATGGACCTCGCTACCCCAAAAACAAGAAATAGCTGAAAATTGTGATGCTGATGTCATCATCACATTTTTCCAGGTATTTCTTGTTTTTGGGGTAGCGGGGTCCATCAAAAGTATGCAGTGTGGGTACTCGTTGGATGCAGAATCAAATTCCGCATCCAGCGAGCTCTCCCGATCGAAATTTGAGTAAAAACATAGGGAGATATGTCGAAAATACGAACACAAAAAGTAGTTTTTTTCTTTCTTCCTCCAAAATTAATCAATATTATTTTATTATTTTCCTTAGGAGGCCCATTTTAGACCCCAAAATTCCTCTAATGTCACCCTTGCATTATTTTCATTGATTCTATTGGTTCTTTATTGATTATGAGAGAATTCATAAGCTTGATGCCCCTCTTCTCCACATTGGAAACATGATCCATGAAAACCTCCTCTTCTCAATCCTCTCCCTGTGAAATTTTTCTCTCGAGTGTCATAACAATTATCTAGTTACTGATTTTTTTTGTTTCCATGGTCTTCATTTTTCTGATTATTCTTTTGTCCTCGATAATACCTTCCTCTAGTTCTTCCACCATGATATCTTCATCTTTTCTTATTTTCAACTTTTCTATTTAATCTTTCTTCCACATTTAGTGCAAATTGATATGCATCTTCTATGTCACACATTCTCACTAGTGCTAATTCTTCTTGTATTCAAAACTTTAATCCATTGAGTTGCTTCAACATGCTAAGTTATAATTAGGAATTTGTGGAATTCTTCAGTATATCCTTTGATTGTTCTTCATCCTTGTCTCAGACTTTGCATCTTCTTGAGTAACTTTAGCTCATAATCCACACGAATGACCTCTTTAACTTTTCTACAATTCTATCTCATCTAGCAATTTTATCTTTTCCTCTCATTCCTCTTTCAAGTTGGATTTCTTCCCACCAAATGGCAGCATGTCCCTTTAGTTTTGTATTTATGAATTTCACTCTCTTAAGGTCTTCAATCTCTTTGAATTCAAATAATTATTCCATGTGATCTATCCAATCTATGAGCTCCTCTAGATTTAACCTTCAGTTAAATGTTGACATCTCCATCTTTGGTCTTTTTCCAATCCTCAAAATGGCTCTCAGCAATCCCACTTCCCCAATATTTATTTCATTTGTGCTTCTTCTTTGAATGGTTCCTTACTTTCAGCTTCATCTTCACTTTCATCTCCTTTTCTCATATCCACTCCTCAATGCAACTCTTCTTGCAATGCCCCAACTTACCTATGAAGGATTCTAAAATATTCCATAGTAGGAGGATTTCTACCCCTACCTCCTGGGGCTACTCTAGGAAGCATTTTTCTCACAACTCACAACTCAGAAGTCTTGTTACAAACTAGCCCACTTAAGCTCTGTACTTTCAGATTGATGAACAACCTAATATGATCCCACTAATGCAAGAAGGGTATGTACAAAATCGTCTCTCAAAAGCTCACAACACAAGCAACAAGGATTTGAATGAAAAAATATATAACTAGGATGCAATATCTTGTATTACAAACTTGCACAAATGCTTACAAACTTAAATTTGATTATATAAGATTATACAATTGATGGGAAGGAGGAACAATACTAAAAATAGGTTACAATGATAAACAATAAAATAAATAACTACTCTTTGAATAACCAGTTGAATGATCGTCAGAAAAGATGTCGGACATTGTTGTACTGTAACTAATTTTTGTCATAAAAGTTGTCAAGGACATTGCTGCATTGTAACTAATTTTTTCCATGTGACTTTAGTTGATTATTGTATTAAATTCCCTGGAAAATGTACTAAATCACTGCACTACTCCATGATAATACATTTTAATGGTTTTTGCACCAATGCCAGAATGGATTGAGAATGTTAACTAGATGTACTTTACTGGACGCAATAAAACTAGATTATGAATGATATTTTTTACATCTATTCAACCTTTCAATTTGTTTGAATTTGTTTTGTTCTTATTGATGGAGTGGATGGCCTTTTGAGTGAGGGAGACTACATCATGGATCTAACGGTTGAAAAGGAACCAAATTTGTTATTTTGAGATGGTCTTGCTAAGAATTGGCTTCAAACGTTGTGCTATTATTTTTGGAATAATTTTCTATACAACATTACAACAAGAAATTGTTCTGAAGTCTTAAAAGGAGGAAGAATTTTGTTTTTTAGGGATTAGGGCCAAAAAGATAGAATTGAGTGCTCCCAACACTTTCCCTACTCTTTAAGACTCTCTTAAAACCTTTAGTAGCTCAAGTTTTATTATAGCATATAAGCCTTGATAGAATTCAATGGTGAATCCATCAACCCCAGGGATCTTACCTTTTTGAAAGGTGTAAACTATTTTTTCCGACTCTTCCTCTAATACATATTATGTCATGCTAATGTCAATATTTTCACTTATCATCTTCAAGAAAGATATTAAAACCGACAAAATATCATGTATAAGTCTTCCTTTTCGTTCTATGAATATATTTTTGAAGTACTTCTTCCCAACCTCTGCCTTTTCCTTGAAAGAGTACACCAATTTCCAATTTACGTCCTTAATTGTCAAAATTGTGTTGACATTTTTTTCTTTCTGTGTGAGGCATACCTATGAAAAAATTTGGTGTTGTTATTTCCTTCTTCAATCCAAATGGGCCTTCTTTTTAACCCCCAATGTTGTTCTTATTTTTTCAATAGTTCCACACATTTTAATTCAAACTCTCTTACATCTCGAAACTCCTCCTCTGAGAATGTTACAAAGTTGTTGAGACTATAAATTTCCTTTAATTTTTCCTCTACTTCCTTAAGCTAATCTTGTTTCTTGGCATTATGGATCCTTGACCATTTCTTTGATTCCTTTTTTATTCGTATTATGTTGTCAGAGAATTATTTCATGAAGGATACAGTAGAAGTGTCATTTAAGGGAGAGTATCCATTACTAACTTCTTATACTCTTCTTCTTGGATCCAGGAAGGGTCAAACTTAAAAGGAGGAGCAGGTTTATGCTCTTGTCTCTCCATTAGTAGAAGAATTGGGAGATGATATGATAACCCTCCAACCTCTACCCAATATTTTTCTATGAGTGGTCTTGTCAACAGGTTATTTGAAACGAAGAATCTATCCTTCCTTTTTCATATTTATTTCTCCCCACGTCTATTGTTCCTCCATGTTGGTTCCATTTTTAAGGGCTAGAGGTCAATCTATCCTTTAGAATTGAACATGGCAGAAAAAAAATTGCTTACACCATCCAACCTTGCTGTTGGGACCCAAATTTCTCTTTCTGATAAAGATAGGTTCATATCTCCTCGCTTAATCATGTTCTTGGGTTCTAATAACCCCGAGGAGAAGAAAGACTCCCATAACTCCCTTCTATTCTGATAAGGTCCTTAAATATTGTAAAGAGCCAAATTTTCTCCATAGGTTTCTTATTCTAACACAAATTTAAATATTTCAGTCTTTATTTCCAAAAAATAAGGGCTCTAGCATGTTACCAGTCCCCAAGAATTTCCCTCTAAGCTTATGTAAGAAAAGAACCGATTTTTTAGTTAGGTTTCTAAATATTCAATAGCTTTGGTTCCTTCCATCATAGTTTCATGTAGTAGGATGACTGTGGGTTTTAGACTTTTGATCATCCTTGTGAGAGATTTTAATTTGGGGGAGCTCCCTAACCCTTTGGTATTGAAGGATAGGAAAATCCTTAGGGAACCCTCAACTGGGATATCCCTTCTCTAAGGGCCCTTTTTATGGTTTCTTATTTCATGGATTTGACTTCTATTTCAGCTAAGGTTTTGGTTTTTGAGAATTGGGATCGTTTCCCTAGGGTTAACTTAGGAAACATATCTAGGGAAAACTACGCTTAGACACTTGCTCCTTTTCCAAAATATTTGATTTAGAATGAGTATTGTATATGTTTTTCTTTATCCAAGAGGGGGTTCCTCATTCTATTTTTTAGTATTGTGACACCTCACCATGTGCCTTTACAGGGATTCCACATGTGTTCTGACATAGGCGTCATGGTTCCAAAATTCTCAGAAATTCCAAATACTCCCTCATTCTTATTATTCAAGGCTAGAGGAATTATGTCATGTATGAGAGCACTCAATTTAGTGACAGATGAGAATGCTTCGAGAGAGGGTTCATGCTTACTAGTGTTTGGACGTGTACTTGTTTTAGCTAAAATAGCTTCCATCTACGGCCTGCCACCTTTCTATTCCTCCATGTATCATCCATCTCCTTCCTTGTTATGTTATGTCTTCTTAACAAAAAATTTCTTATGCTTAAGTTGGCTCGCAGAGTTTTTCAGGTAATCCCTTATTATATGGCTGACCTGTCTACAAAAAAAACAATGAAAGGGGATCTTCCAGTAGTCCAGGCGTTGTTTCCATGTGATTCCATGCAGTTCTAGCAGGATTTCTTCATATATTCCATCATGTAAGTCGAATTCTATCAGTATTTTCGCACATAGCTTGTCCACCTTATGTTCCCAGATTTATTCTAATGAAACAAACCTCCTAATTTTTCCATCGATTGCTTCCAATATTTCTTTCATCTAGAACATCATCGAGAGACTAGGCAATATGGCTCATATTTTTCAAACATTTTGTGGTTCTCTATCTTCTTAGAAACCAACCTTCTATTGTTTCAATATCAGCCCTGAGGGCCCCCACTTCCATGAACTATCCAACAAATTATGTCTATATTCCTCCATCTTAACCCTAAAGAGAATCCATCTATGAGAGAGGATGTGGAACATAGGAATTTGTTGCAGGTGCGGTTTCCAATTCTCTTCCATCAACCTTCATAGTCACCGGTTTCACCAACTATTTTCCTGTAGAAGCAACCAAACCAAGCTAGTAACAAGTACTCTGGAATGTCATCTAGGTTGATATCCTTACTCACTGATAATGACACAACATCCTTCTTAACGCGTGCCCCTTTTATCTCCATTGTTTCATGAATGCTATTTTTTCTGGGCATACTCAAGCTATTAATGATTTTCATGCTATGAAACTTGAGCTTCGACATTTCATTCATGAGAACAGTCCTTTACTCATTTGATTACTCCAAAGTAAGATTATGTATAAAAATTTGCACTCCCGACAAGAGGGTGTCAAAATATAAGTCGTCGATTAACATAATTCCTGAAATATTACCACGACTGTGATCACATGTTCTGTAGCTTAAAAGGAAAGAAACATAAGATAATGATCTTCTCTTGTTTCTGAATGAGGTCCCCTTGCTATATTTTATATTATTTCCCCCTATCGTAGAGATCCCCCCCAATATATATACACACACACACACATATATACATATATGTGTGTGTGTGTCGTTTCATATCGAGCCTAGGGGCAGTGGTAAACTTGAAGCAACATCACCATTTTGATCTCATTTTGTATATGAAATAGTTTAACTCAAAGCTTGTGACATTCAGTCTTGTACTACCTCTGCATAATTTCCAAGGCTTATCCCCTAAATTTGATTCAGCATAAAGTGTAAATATATTTACAATTTGAATTTTTTATCACTTTTATTTTTATTTTATTTTTTTTAATTTGGCTATAAAATGCGCTCTTCAAGAAATAACCAAACTACTATATTCTTTCTCTTTGCTGGAAAGTTTGCACCCGGTGCATTAGATGCTTTGTTACTCTTTATCATGTGATTCCACTCCGTATTTAGTTTTTTTGAGCATGTGACAAGTCCCCTAGGAAGAGTTCCTTCACAGAATAATAGGAAATAAAAACGTTGAAATGAATAACATTGTAGCTCATGTAGGAATTGAATTTAAAGTTGGTATTATCTTTTGTTCCTCCCTCCATCCCTCATGTAATGTAGCACGATAAGTAAATTTTAAACTGTTGCTGATATTTAATTTCCTATGCGGCATTCCAATATATGAAAATCATAGGTGGTCTATGTATAATTTAGCTTTCCATTAGCCAAGAAAGTTAGTAATAAGGGGCTAGGAGTGAGTGATGCAACTTATAACTCTGATCAAATCCAAACTGTGGTACAAGGGAACTCTTAAAATACATTTCCCCTACATTTGAAAGTCACCCAAGGATCATACCTGCTCCCCATTCACTTAAGACAACTCCTTGCTGACTTGGTCCACTAGGGGAAAGTTAGAAAAGGTTCCTACAGAAGTGCAACTACCCATGAAAGAAATACATGTATTGACAATTGAACCTAGATGGGGTGGCTACCAATAGTCCACCTTCAATGAGAAATCTAACCAACATTGACAGATGTTTCCCTATTTAACCCATGACTCAGTTTTTTTTCTGAGAAATGCATCATATATTACTTCATGGAACAAAGATTTACATCAATATAAAAAAAGGAGTTGAACGATCTCCACTCCCTTCCTATTAAAGCATTAAATTCCAACATGCTATAAGGAATTGGATTTTTCTTGTAAAATCCAATTCATTTTTTAAAAATGTTTCAAGTCCCTCCCTATTTGATGTAGCTTATTTTATAGTAAATCATAGTGCAAGATTTCATCTATACCCAATCTCCTATACAAAATTATTTGATTTCTTGCAGATGATGGTTCAAATTTCTAGTTGATACCAAGGTAAAGAGAACTTGATGAATAGGATTCCCATTAACATGTCCTTTTTTCAAATCTACAATGTTTTATATCAAGAAATGTAAACCTTGGCATAGCTACAAGCATAGTTATATTGAAACCCTAAAGACACAAATTTCAAATTTATTCTACTAAGTTGAAAAGTTTCATAATTTGCAAACAAAAGTGATCGACAAATTCAGAGTTTTCATTAACTATGGACGTAGCCTTGCTCAAGTTCAATAAAAATTCTAGCGAGAAATTTTAAGCATAAATAAGTCTATAATATTATCATGCGAATATCATTATTGGTATTTGTTGGGTGTTATTTTGTCTTAATGAATCGCCAAATATTTAATTATAGACCAGGGTTTCTAAACTTGGAGTTGACACAAAATATATGCTAAGGTATAAGGGTACCCAGGGTGTCGTAGAAATATTTTAACAAAGAAAAGATCGAAAGATATTTCAAAATGAAAAAACCGAGTCNCTAATCTAAGAAACAAGACTCCATCAAGAATAAACGACTCTTTATAGGAAATCTATTATTTATTTGGATTCTAGTCTAGAAATTAGAAAGGCTATAAACAAATTCAAAACTCTAACTATATGGAAACAAGAAATTATATTATCTGAGGAAAGATTATAGCTACTTAATATATATCTAATAAATTCAATAATTAAACTATTCATTCATTTAGCCAAGACACAATAACTAAGATAAATTATGTAGTTCCATTCTCCTTGAGGATTCTAAGGATATGTGTTCAATGTGACATGAACTGGAGAAGGGGTGTCAAAATCAATTTCAAAGGAAATCAGGAAACTGAAAGGAATTAAGTCTAATTTAACTTCTACAAAGAGGTGTGAACTAAAGAGTGTACAGTTACAAGTAATAGTAAACATTGTTATTTATTCTCTATCCATAAGAAAATGACTCTACTTGAAAAGAAGTGTTACTGACAACTGATCTATTAATCAAGAAACAAGACTATTCTAATGATTACCTTGCCATTGGAGGTATACTATTCTAGATAGATAAAGCATGAAAAACTTTAACGAAATAAATATAATCTAGAAGCAAGTAGAAAAATTAATAAAGATATTTACTTGAAAGTGAATTTGATTTAGAAGCAAGTAGAAAACTTAATAAAGATATTTTATTTCTGAATCAAATCTTATTCTATGAACATCTTCAGTAATTACATAATAAGGAAGACAGATCCTATGCTAGAAATGATGATCAAATCATAAAGAACTAATGTACTTTTTAGAGAATAAAATTAACAACCTAAATTATAAAATCAATCTAAATCAGAATAAGATAGATCAAAATAAAAATGCAATTAACAAGTTTATAAGTAGTGATCAATTAAGAAATCAATGACAAAAGAAACACAACAAAAAAAACAAACTAAAGAAAAAAGAATTGAAATCAAAGAATCATTATGGAGTTTAATGGATACTTTATGTGGTTTTAAATAAGGTCCTAATTATATATGACTACTGGTTGATTACAGAAAATAACACAATTTGAAAACTAGAAAAACTGAAATTTAAATAAGAATAAAACAAAAGAGGAAATATTAAAGTTCGAGCAAAATTCTGAATTTCAATATAGAACGACCATCTAAATGATAGTCTGGATAGAGAAAAACAATGTAAATTATGAAATAAACAACAAAAAGTATCTTGACACCAAGTGGTTTATGCATTTGAGGCCATAGTGCAAAAAAATACAGTAATTAGCAATTGAAATAATAGAAGAGCACTTATGCTAATCTACCTCTAAGAAGATAAGTCATTTTCTATTTTATAATAAAACAAATTAAAAGATAAATGCAATTAATCTACAACTACAGAATATTCAACAAAATTGAACCTAACTATGAGCTAAACCTTAAACGTTAAATTGATTAAACTCTAGCTAGTTGCAAATATGAAATTAGAGAACAAACTGAAAGAAATGCTGAAAATAACTATGTGCAACCGGTCACTTCAATTAGGGAAACATAAACTATATTCACAGCAACACATAAATTAGATTAACAACAGACAATACATGTTACAGTGACAAGGTAACAACAACTATACGAAATTTAATTACATGCAGAAATTGGAAATGAAAAATAACTTATCTACAAAAGGAAGTAACAGAAATATACAAATGGAATACCTTTGGTTGTTAAGGGTCCCTTCTCAGCAATGAGGGTTTGCAATTAGATCAATCAATCACTCATGAAAAAAAGACATATATGCACAGCTGAAAATAGAATTTTTATTAAACTAAAACAAAGTGTATAGAGTTTCTATGCCTATGATGACTAACTTTCTCTCATCGTGAGACATCTATATATAGCTTTTACAATGGAGGAGTGGTTCAACCGCTCTAAAGATAGACAGTCTTAACTTCTAAACAAATAACTGTATAACGATTTATGATAGCACATAATACGTCTTCCTAATCCCTTGGGCGTTGGTTCTCCTCATGTGCGCAGCTAGTGCATTGATTTCTATTGGCATGGGTATATGATGTGCTGTCGGGTTGAGTGAAAAAGAGCTTGAATCTTCTAGAGAAAGGACTACACATCATGAGGAATGTGTGGCTAACAGATCCATGGAACTGTTCTTTTCTTTTAATTCCCTAGAATATTCCAACTAACAAATCCATGGGTTGATCCGAGGGATGTAGGACAATCTAGATGCAATTCTGTGTGTTTAGCATGAATGCGTGTCTAATTGGAAGTCTACTTAAAAACCATAGCCTGCAAAAAAAATCTATATACCAAGCACGTTTGCAAATGTCACATAATTGTAAATAAAACCATGAGATAATGAAAATTAACCAAGACTTGTATAATATTCAATTACATTCATACTTGTGTTTAATTTATGGTCTGAATGGCAAGAAATATGCCAAAAAGTGACAAAAAGTAATGTTGACAGAGCAAATAATCAACCAAAAATGATGAAAAAATTGGGATCAACACTCCCCCAAACCAAAGACATGCTAGGTCCCACTAAGAAAAACAAAGAGGAAGTTAGGAAGAAGGATGAGCTACAATAGCAACTTTCTTCAACTTAGCATAAGAAATAGGAGATTTGAATTTCAACTTCCTGGCTTATGCCTCTCCTAATAAGAGTCACATGAAGAGGTTATGGCCTATTGGGGCACGCACCCTAACGGTCCTTAAGGTGGGTAACTCCGCAGAGTTATGGGAGTTTGTAAGCGAAGTTACAACTCAAAATAGTCTTAGGGGTGTCGGAGTTGAGTCAAAGTCCTCTTTTTGTAATAAACCCATGGTTTAAATCTAGGGTTTAGGGTTTGGGGTGCCCATGGTTTAAGCCCATGGTTTTGTAATAAGTGCACTATAAATAAGAAGTCTTGTAAAGAAGTCAATTTAGGCTTTTTGATGTAAGATGAATTGATGCAAAGCTAAGGCTATTTTGTAAGATAAGGTTAAGTCCTAGTTGTGTGTGTGGATGACCTCTATAGCTGTGTGCACAGAGGGTTTTTGGGTGATAAAGAAAATCTGCAGCTGTGTGCGCAGAGGCCTGCAGCTGTGTGCATGACTTTGAGGACTTGAAGGGATCTGTAGCTGAGTGCGCAGATTAGAACTGTGGTTTTTGTAAAGAGTTGAATAAAAAACAGTTCTGTGGATGTAGCCCCTACACTGGGGGTCAACAACATTATATTGTGTGTTGTGGTTTTTGTTGTGTTGATTGTTATGTTCTTTATGCATTGATAAATATATATTTGATAAGTAAGATCACTGCTAAATATTAACTTCACTGGAATTCCCAGGAAAGGGTTAAGCAAGGCATTGTTTGTTTATCTAACCATGAAGCTAAATAAATAACTATTAAAGCTTTGCATTGTATGATTATAAGTGTTAGAAGCTAAAGGTACAGTAATATCCCTCTTTTGCTTGCAGAAACCTGATTCAGCGGCACCCCATAGCTGTTTCAAGTGAGACTGCAACCTGTTCACAAGTTGTTGCCGAAAGGGCCAACACTGTGGGTCTTTTGTTGGTGCGGAGTTAATGCTATAAAGCCCGGGTCTACCCTATATCCCAACAAATTGGTTTTGTTGCTGGTTGAAATCAGTATCTGCTCAACAGGGGTTTACGTCGTACCACGAGGGCTATGTTCTGGAGACCCTATGTGAGGGAAATCGATGATTGGCTTGATGAGACTTATCTGAAACTTGCTGAGCAAGAGAACAAAGATATACATTGTAGTGCAAACGACTTTCTACAAAGATATGTTTTTTTTTATATTTATGAAATTTTCTTTGGTAGTATCCACATAGAGTTGCACCAGTGGTTATCCAGGTTAACAGAGAGAAGGGTGAACTTCTAAGAATGTCAATTTCCTGGTTGGACCCCCACAAGAATTAATATACTGAAAAGGGTGAACAATGAGATATCCCGTGCTGTTGATTTCTGGACAACGCGAACCCTTGAAGAATTTGTGACGGAGTTCGCCATCGACACAAGTACTTCCTTTAGTGAAGCCGAGGGGTATTTTTTCAAAGGACCAAGGGGTAAGTTTTTGAATTCATTTAGTTTGAGAATTAAAATGCTATTAGCTGAAAAAGGTATATTGCTAGTTGAATCAGACTGTTAGATTTAGTATTACTAACCTATGTTTGCAAGTGAAAATACCTTCGATGAGCAAAGCGGTTTGGTGCGAAGTGGAAAAAGGTACAAGAGAGATTTTGGATCCCATTCCCAATTTCAGCATACCGAGCACCCCCCTGTAAATCCTGCAGATTCAGAGCCCGAAGAAACCCCTTCTGTTGGAAACCCTCCAGTAACCCCACAGCGAAGACCTATTATCCCTGAGAACCTGTCGCAGTCTGAAAGTCACCCTACCCCAAGTATTCCTATCACAGGTCAGTCTATCCTAGTCAGTTTCCCCCCCGCCTACTTCCAGTCCCCCTCCCTCCCCCCCTAGACTTGTGATGGCCCATATGAATGACGACATTAAGCTCCCTATTTTCAAAGGAAGTGGATCAGAGGATCTAGAACATTTCTGGTTTTTATGTGAAGCAGTGTGGACTGCTAAGACCATTACAAATCAAGATACAAAAAGAGCGCAGTTGGTTACTTCTTTCTGAGACCGCGCTCTGACTGGGTTCATGAATTTTTCTAGCACTCAAAACCATGATTTGGCTGATATAAAAGCAAAAATGATAAAGGAATTTAAGAAGTTGAAATAAGAGTCGTAGTGTATCACTGAGTTGAAAGAGATTCAGCAAATGCACAGTGAATCAGTGTTGGAATTTGATCAAAGATTCAAAGTTCTGCTAGACCAAGTCAGTTTCCCCATTGGACATGCGCAGCACAAGGAATGGCTCATTGCAGCATTGCTACTGCATATCAGAACTCCACTCATGCAACAGAAGGTTGCTGACCAGTAGGAGGCTCTAGAAATCACGATGAAGCTTGAAACTGCTCCTGTCGAAGACAATTCTGGTATTGCTCAAATCCAAGTGCAGTTGGCAGAAATGGCTCTGGAGCTTCGCGATATGAAGAAAGGAAAAACTGGTCATGAAGAGGTTTGGTGTACACAATGTCGGATAGAAGGTCATGACAAGGAACAGTGTCCTTTGGTAAGAAATTACCTGAATACTGGTGCACCAAACCCATTCAACCCTGCTGTTCTATATTGTGAGATTTGTCAGACAACTGGCCAGCATCGACTTGAGAATTGCTATCTGCTACAGAGGTATGTGCAAGTCCCCAAGAACCCCTATTGTAACTTCTGTAAGTCCATAGGACATAATGAAGATGACTGTCGTAGTTATGACCTCATGAGAGAGTGCACCTATGACGCCTATCGGGTACAAAATGAGGGACAAAGCAATGATGGCTATGGTTACCATGGTGGTGCATCAGGTAGAGGTGCTTTTGGAGGTCGTGGTCATGGTGGTATGGCCGAAAGAGGAAGAGGCCAGGTTGTGTGTTACAACTGTAACCAGGCTAGGCATCTAGCGATAGACTGTTGGAACCCAACTACGACATGTTGGTATTTTCGAGCAGTAGATCATGTGCTCGAGTAGTGCCCACAGTTGATAGCGAAGATTCAGGAAAGAAACAGTGCACCCACTCAGAATATTCAGATGATTTTCATCGAGCAAAGACCTGTCCCATCCATTAATGTTGTTACTCGGAGTGGAGCTATAACGGAAGCACAGAATAAGGAGAAACAGCCTGATGAGGCTTGGGTTCGTAAGGCCCTAGTGAAAGTGCCAGCATCTGATGTCGAAAGAGAAAAAGAGACATTCATGGAAGCCAAGAGAGATTTTGTTGCTCCTAGCACATCAATAGCACCTGGGCAACAACATCAGCAGCAGTCACAGATGCAAGAAGCTTCGTAGACAAAGTAAGTACACTCTCCTCCTTTTTACAGAGTTGTCTAAAGCTCTTACGAAATTAGAATGATTTAAGTGAGTTGCAGAAAGTTATTTCTTCCTGTGAACCTCAGCAAAGTTCTGCTCAGATAAAAGTTGTTAATAGAGTCAGGAGAACTGGAAGGGAAATGAGATTGAATGCTCAGATCGAAGAGTATGATATGACTGATGTTATCTTGGACCTAGGATCAGAGGTAAATGTCTTAACTAAGCAAACCTGGGAACCAATGGGAAAACCTACCTTTCATTGGTCCCCTATACAGTTGAGATTAGCCAATCAGTAGAATATTGTGCCCCTAGGATGACTCCCTAATGTCCCAGTAGATATTGATGGCATCTGTACTGTAGCAGACTTCGAAGTTATTGAGATCATTGATGACAGCAACCCCTATCCAGCCTTGTTAGGAATTCAATGGGCAATAGAAAATGCTACAGTCATTAACCTGAAGAAGAGACAGATGTATTTTGAAGGGAAAGAACTGAGAGTCATAGTCCCATTGGATCCTTCTCAAGGAGAGAGATACACAGAGCCAGTAAGAGATGAAGACTATGATGTTTTGGACCACATCTACAATATCACATCAAAGGAAGAATATTATGTTGATCCTATTGTCGAAGGTGTCATGGATTGGCAGTGTGACAGCTCCTACATGACAGATTTAGATGATGGCCTAGAGACTTGGCAGAATAGACTGTATGAGCTACATGGCCATTGATGTGCCAGAATTACCAAGTCTCTCAGATGGCTTGGCTCACAGATAAGAACCTTACCTGTTTTTTATGGTTCGATAGACCCCGAAGACTTTATTGTGTAATTCTCAGAGCAAGTACCAGACTCACAGAAAATGGAGACTCTGGATTCAGCATTCAGAGCCACAGCAGCCAGATGGTGGAATGGTCACAAAAAGTACATTCATAGTTGGGAAGCATGCCAAAAGTCCCTTTACTTAATATTTAGAGACCAACCTCACGAGGTGCGAAGCAGGTTTAATGGTAAGACTAGTCCTCAGGGACATTTGGAGCAATGCTACAAGGCATGGAACCATGTACCTCATGAAGAATGGGTACATAGGTTTGTGCACACCCTGGAACCTATAGCAAAGAACTGGTATGTGGAGGTCAAGCTTTGCCACAGTACTGTAAGTTGGGATTATCTTGTTGATAGTTTTGTGTTGAAATTTTCTATTAATGAGGTTTCTCCTGCTTTGGACACAGCTGTTAGGTTGATCCACACTAAACTATTTGATGATCAAGAAATAGCAGAATACCAACCTGATTGGAAGGCACAAGAAGACAATGCAGTAGAATGTTATAACCTCGCAATTGACAAGGATAACGATCCATGCAACATTAACATTCATGAGTCAGAAGGACATTGCGAAGTACATGGACCAGTAGTTGAGGCACTTGAAGTGACTCAACCCCTAAAGACGCGGACCGTAAACATTGGGTCAGAAGAAAACCCTAAGTATGCTACCATTGGAGATTATTGGGATGACGAAATGGTAAGCAAGGTGACCCAACTTATCCATGAATATCAGGATCTATTTCTGACGAAGTTGTCATAGATGAAAGGTATCCTTGGTGATATAGGAGTGATAAAGATCCCTTTGAAACCTAATGTGAAGCCTGTGAAACAGCGCCCTTATAGGCTGAACCCTAAGTATAAGGAAAAAGTATGAATGGAGCTGGATAAGATGCTTGCTGTAGGAATCATTGAGCCTGTTGAAGAGTCTGAGTGGGTCAGTCCTATGGTGGTGCAAGAAAAGAAGACTAAGGGAGAAATCAAAATCTGTGTCGATCTCAGGAAGCTAAATGATGCCTGTTTGCATGATCCTTTCCCCACTCCCTTTACAGATGAAGTTTTAGACAATGTTGGAGGCCAAGAAGTGTACTCTTTTACTGATGGATTTTTAGGTTACCATCAAATTCAAATTGCTCCAAAAGATCGACATAAGACAACCTTTTCTACAAATCGGATCCTTCCAGTATATAGTTATGCCATTTGGATTGAAGAATGCACCTGCCATGTTTTCTAGAGTAGTCATCTCTGCTTTTAAGGAATTCATACATAAATTTTTAGAAGTTTATTTTGATTATTGGACTATCTTCAGGTTAGTAAAATACCACATAGCTAGTTTAAGACTTATGCTGGACAAATGTAGACAGCATCAGATTTCCTTGAACTTGAAAAAGTGTATCTTCTGTGCCACTTTTGGAATTCTGCTAGGTCACATTGTCTGTAAGCAAGGATTGATGATGGATCCTACGAAGATAGCCATTATTGTGAACCTGCCACCTCCGAATTCTATTAAACAATTGCGCACTACGCTTGGTCATACTGGTTATTACATGAAATTCATTAAAGGATATGCTCAGATAACAGCCCCTATGGAAAAGCAGTTGAAGAAAGATATTAAGTTTGAATGGACACTTGAGTGTCAAGAAAGCTTGGATATTTTGAAGGAAAAGATGGTAACTACCCATATTTTAGTATTCCTTGATTGGAATAAGGAGTTTCATGTGCATGTTGACGCATCCTCCATCGCTCTGGGAATAGTATTGGCTCAGTCAAGTGAAGGTAATACTGATCACCCTATTTCTTTTGCAAGTAGAAAACTGTCCACAGCAGAAAAAAAATTATACTACTACAGAACGATAAGGTTTAGATATGGTTTATGCATTACAGAAGTTTTGACATTATCTGTTAGGATCTCATTTTAAGATGTTCACTGATCACTCTGCTTCGAAGTATTTGGTTAACGAGCCTATGCTAGGTGGAAGGATATGCAGATGGTTGATTCTATTTCAGGAATATGACTTTGAGATCATAGTCAAACCTGGAAGACTGAACCTAGGTCCTGACCACTTGTCGAGGCTCGAGTCAGGAGAAGAACCCATTAGCTTGGATGAATTTCTTCCTGATGCCCATTTGTTTTCCATCTAGATGGTTGATGATTATTTCTAAGATATTGTTTAGTATTTGTCTACAGGTTTTTCACCTTCCGAAATGAGAACACATTAGAAGAAACAGTTGGTGGTTAGAGCAGCTAACTTTACCTTAATAGCAGGACAACTATATAAGATGGGACCAGATGAAATACTCCGCAGATGCATCCTGGAGCATGAAAAGCCATTAATTTTGGCTGAGACACACTCTGGCGCAGCAGGAGGTCATTACGCAGGAAAAGCTATAGCACAGAAGATTCTGACAGCCGGATTGTGGTGGCCCACAATTCATAGGGATGCAAGAGAATATTGCCATAGCTGCGAAATTTGTCAAAGGACAGGAAAACCATCCAGGAGGGATGAAATGCCTCTAGTTCCGTAGGTAACTTTACAACCCTTTGATAAATGGGCTATTGATTTTGTTGGACCTATCAATCCCCCTGCAAAGAAATCCAAAGCAAGATACATTTCTACAGCAACTGACTACCTTACTCGTTGGGCTGAAGCTCAACCAGTCGAGACTTGTAGTGCTGCTACAGCCACGAAGTTTATCTTCGATAACATCTTGTCAAGATTTGGGTGTCCTAGAATTCTTATGAGTGATCAAGGATCACATTTCTTAAATAAGACTATTGAAGTATTGACTGAAGAATTTCAAGTATATCATCAGAAGAGTACTTCCTATCATCCTCAAGCAAATGGAACTATCGAAGACTTTAACAAGATCCTTGAACACGCTCTGACGAAGGTTTGCAATGCTAATAGAAATGATTGGAACCTTCGAATTCCAGCAGTACTATGGGATTATAGAACCACCTGCAAGAAGTTGACAGGACATACACCTTTTAGGTTGGTTTATGGACAAGAGGCAGTCATTCCCATGGAGTACATTGTCCCTAGCCTCAGAATATTTGCTTTTACACGGATGGATGACCCAGATACGATGAAAGAAAGGCTGGCAAAGATATTAGAACTTGAAGAGGATAGATTCATTGCAAGGTTCCAGCAGCAAGTACAGAAAGCTAGAGAAAAAGCATGGCATGATAGACACATCAAGAAGAAGTAGTTCCAGCAGGGTGATCTTGTTCTCTTATATGACAGCAAATTCATGAAATTCCTGAGTAAGTTCAAGACACATTGGAAAGGACCATACATAGTGCAGAAAGTTACTGATGGTGGTGCAGTCCAGTTAGCTAAATTGAATGGAGAAATTCTACCTTCCATGGTGAATGGAAGTAGGTTAAAGAAGTACAGGGACAAATCATGACCCCTTGATCAAGACTAACATCATGAAGGATAGTCTAAGTACCAAGAAAAGTTGGAATTGGGTACTAGACTATAATGAAGCTGTTCTCAAATCTACGAAGTGTTGAAGATTGTCAAACTCTGAAGGTTGAATTTTGGTTTCCGTATAGGTCAGGATGGGTTGAAGGTGCATATTGTGTCGAAGGTACTTATCAAGGTGAAGTTGAAGTTAGTAGTTATGTCAAATATCAAAGGTGTGTCGCAGCCTAAAATGTGACGGATGGGACAAACTACACTTCGCGGCGTCGGCACAAGAATTGCCCTAATTGCCTGCAGTAATGAGATTTTGGGAAAATTTGGCGCCATGTGGATAGGATTTTCGCCACTCCATCAGATTCAGCATCATTAATGCACCATGATGATAGATTCTATTGCGGGATTCTATAAGATGCTACACCGGCCTGTGACTCATGCATTGTGGATCTCTTTGAGTTTCTTCAGTTAGAACTATGTTGAATGATCATGAAGTCCAAGATTTATTACGATTGGTTAGGGAGAGAGCTCTCTTGAACCTTCTAAGTAATCCACCCATGCAGCCATGTTTGACCAAGGCACAAAGAAGGTCAGAAGTTCGCTCTAGGAGGAAGGAAGAAAGGCAGAAGTGCGCTCTAAGTCGCACGAAGAAAAGCACCGGTCTTCAAAGGAAACCTCTAAAACATCCCAAGATGTATCCTCCTGGTTTGGCAAAACCGAGGTGGTTGTTTGTCTTATGCACCTTGACACACAATTCTGGGGACCCTAAGTTGTGGATGGTCAAATGTTCGACAAGAAGATTGAAGGATGGGGTCGCTAATATATCTAGAAGGCCTTAACCAGCAAAGGAACAAGCAGATGACAACCGCATGTATGGCTTCGGCAAGTAGCGCACTATGTTTCACCAACAAGATTCTACCACCAGAAAAGCAGTTGAGTGTCCCAGGACGGGACACTGGTGAGTCTTAGGGGCCTGTTGGGGTGCGCACCCTAACGGTCCTTAAGGTGGGCAACTCTGCAGAGTTATGGGAGTTTGTAAGCGGAGTTATGACTCAAAATAGTCTTAGGGGTGTCGAGGTTGAGTCAAAGTCCTCTTTCTGTAATAAACCCATGGTTTAAATCCAGAGTTTAGGGTTTGGGGTGCCCATGGTTTTGTAATAAGTGCACTATAAATAAGCACTCTTGTAAAGAAGTCAGTTTAGGCTTTTTGATGTAAGATGAATTGATGCGAAGCTAAGGCTATTTTGTAAGAGAAGGTTAAGTCCCAGCTGTGTGCATGGACGACCTCTGCAGCTGTGTGTGCAGAGGGTTTTTGGATGATAAAGGAAATCTGCAATTGTGTGCAGAGAGGCATGCAGCTGTGTGCACGGATTTGAGGACTTGAAGGGATCTGTAGCTGAGTGCGTAGATCAGAACTGTGGTTTTTGTAAAGAGTTGAATAAAACACAGTTCTCTGGACGTATCCCCTACACTGGGGGTGAACCACATTATATCGTGTGTTGTGGTTTTTGTTGTGCTGATTGTTATGTTCTTTATGCATTGATAAATATATATATCTGATAAGTAAGATCACTACTAAAAAATTCCTAGGAAAGGGTTAATCAAGGCATTGTTTTTTTATCTAACCGTGAAGATAAATAAATAACTATTATAGCTTTGCATTGTATGATTATAAGTGTTAGAAGCTAAAGGTACAGTAATATCCCTCTTCTACTTCTAGAAACCTGATTCTACGGCACCCCATAGCTGTTTCGGATGAGACTGCAACCTGTTCGTAGGTTGTTGCTGAAAGGGCCAACACTGTGGGTCTTTTGTTGGTGCAAAGTTAATGGTATAAAGCCCGGGTCTTCCCTATAGCCCAACATGGCCTGATTGATCTCTTCAACAATCTTAACTTGAAGACGTAGATCCTTCTTTCCCTAACAAAGATCAACAATCATCTTGGCATATATTTTATTTTGGCTTGTCGACTATGCTAATTCTTAAGTTAGTAGATCTATTGTCTATTGATTCGGAGTAAATGGATCTAGACGATAATTGAAACCTTGGGGCAGACTCATATCTATGGATGGTTTCTCAAGGTTGATAGAAGGGACTTGTTTTTTAGGAATCATGCCTTGAGCATATGGAGAACTGGGCTCAAGGGCAGAGGCTTTGAGCAACTCGACCGAGATGATATCCAGTGCAAATAGGGGAGAGTAAAAAATGGGTTCATCCACCTATGCTACACTATTTGTATGATCGTAATGAGGGGTAGCTTGAATGGTGATATGAACAAGATTTTCCTTCATATTCTTGGTTGGAACTTGTAGAAAAGCTAGAAATTTAGCGACCATAGGGTTGATAGAGGTGGGTGAATGGCCATGCAGACTCGCTTCTAAAGTATCTTCATCAATATGCACTACTGTAGTTCTTTTCTTTTCTTTGGGAGGGGTCTAACTAGGTTCACGGTCACGATTGTGCCAAGGATGCTTTTGAGCATTTAAATGAGGGCTCAAGAAATTAAATACAAAACTTTCCCAGGTCTGGTTCCTCTCCTTCAACTGATGCATGATTAGGATCTTGATAAGACTATGGTGGTACAAACTACCCATAGGATTAACTGTATTTTTCTTGACTTGGTTTGACATATTTTCCAAGTTCTGAAGGAAATAGAATGGGAAATTAAGAAACCCGTTGATTGACAAAATTTGCCAATAATCGGAAATGGCAAGCTTTAAACACAGTGAACTTGCCTTCCTAAGTTATGAGGCGAATGATAATGGCCAAAGGCTTAAATTATTTCGGCTTGACCCATTCTCTGTGAAACCATTTCGTACCTACAACATGCTGATAATCCATCTTGAGAGTGAAATCATGCGACAACCAAGGAATAAATACATGTTTGTGCCAATTGGTACCTTTTCTCTGGATCTTGGTAGCTATTGCAATGGTCTCTTTGGTCACTGGAAAGGTGAGGTAGCCAACCCTATCCACCTTATCATCGAACCCTTTTATGAATAATAGTTAAATCTCTTCATCATATCCCTGTAAAATGTGGAGGAACGGGTTCCACCCCGCTTGAAAGAAGATCTCATAGCATTATTGGAACTCTGGAATCCGGAACAAGACCTAACAACTCTTAGGCTCGAGGAGATTAGGCATTGTTTAAGCAGGGGTAGAAGTGCACGAGGATTGCATAGGATACAAAGGAATGGCATCTGGATGGCTCCATGAAGATGAAGGTAAGTAAGGATGAGAGTAAATATCATGAGTTTAAAACACAATCTGTTTAGGCATCTGAACGATCATGAGATTGTGGTTTTGCATGCTTGAGAAATCATGCTATGGTTCAGTACGTTGAATTTTTTTCCTAAATAATTATTTCATATGGTTATGAATGATTCAACCATGTCCAAAGTAAACATTAGATGGGTTGAATGAATTATTCATTATGGAATTCATAAAATGCATTTAAAAACCATAATGACTTTAATTAATGGAATGATAGAACAACTAATGATTTTCACATATGACTTGATGAGAGGGTAAGGGTAATAATGGTAAAAAAGATCCTGAAATCATATCATATCAACATGGGGTTAAACAATTCATTGGATTGGGTCAAGGTGAGTCCTAATGAAATCGTAATTTTTTTATGAGCATAAGAACGAGACCTAATAGTCATGGGTATGGATTACTGGATTAAACTCTTTGTCCATAATGATGATCTGGTTACGATTTCATTTAGATCATCATTTGGCATTCCATTCGGACTAGCATTCGACCCTTCCTATGATCCTCCATATGGAACCTCTGTACAAAATGCACTTTGTTGGATCTGACTGATGCTAGTTATGCAATAAATTTTTCTGGACTACCAGCACACAACAGGATGATGTAAACTAGTTTTATTGAACCTTAGTTACACTCTTCTTTATTCATCAAGGATTGGAACAATCTTCCACAATTTGCATTTCCCGAAAACACCTATAATTTTTTCTGAGATAATTGAATCTTTTCATAAATATTAAAAAAGTAAAGACAGTTCTAACCTTCCCCCAAACCAAAAATATGCTGTCTCCTCAAGCCATCAAATAAAAACTGATTAATTTCCATATAGTTTAACAAATAATTCTAAAATGTTGTTATCATTTTCATAAGAAAAAGAAATACTAACTGGTAAATGGAGATGAATCGGATATGTACATTCATCATAAAAAATAACAGTGATTTGAAAGATCATATGAATAATGATAGTATAATGGATGGGGAAAATGCCATAGGAAAAACCAGTCATCTTTGACTCATTTTAAAGATCTCTTGTCATTTGAAGAATATAGAGAAAGTTCACATGGGATTTTGTCAGATTTCCATAGTTATGGGTCCCATTTCTAGGATAATCATATCCTAGATATTATTTGAATTAGAAGATAGGGTCCAAGCCCAAACTACAGCCATTCTCTAATGATAGTATAAATAATTGGCCAAAATATGTATTTTATATACTCAGGTCTTTTCAGATGAGTCATGTGTATAGTAATGCATTAGCTAGATCTCCTTTACTTGATATTTCCCTGGTACCAATAGGCCTGTTCAGTACCTTGACGTGTTTACCTTGGTACAATGCAAGCATAACCACACTGCCATCGAGCCTATGTAGTACCCTAACAGGTTTACTTTCATTTACCGAGCTTCCTTGTTTAAGATGTTACTTAGCATGGACCCGCTGCCAGCGATCCTATTCGAAACCCTGGTGGGTTTGCTTCATATAATGATTTTAATATGTGGAATTTGGTTGGTACTAGAGCGTTTCAATCCCGCTAAACACATAATTCAAATTTTTGGAGTGAAACTTATGAGTAACTTTATTTTTTTTATAATATCCTGAATTATAGATCATGTCAAAAGATAATAACTTAAAGTTGTTCTTTGACCTCAATCTATCTTCTTCATAAAAGATCAGTAATGTTCCCCACAAGTATAAATTTCACTTACTCTTGTGTTACCTCAAAAAAATGCTTAAGAGACAAGTGTTGATAATGAGTCTGGGATGAACTAGTAGTCCATAGGTGTAATATAGAACTTTTGAAAACATGATGGTTAGAGTAGGTATTAAGAAACTATTCTAATGATAAATAAAAAGTTTGCATGTTTGAATCAAATACCATAAAAGCATAAGAAATTATAGAAGAAAGTAGGTAGGAATGATATAAAGAACACTTTAACTTTCATTATAAATTTCAGTTTTCAATAAAAGAGAAGGAGTTAGGATGTATTATGAGTTCTTAGATAACTTCCCTTTCTATACAATATTTCATGAGCTGATTATAGAGATACATTTCTTGTAATCAAAATGCAAAACCACTTGTTAGATTATTCAAATTTATTCCCAACAAAAGCATATGTACAGAGAAAAAGTGATATAAAATTTATCAAGATTAGGCAAAGGAAAAGAGTCTTCCTGTTTTATTTGATAAAATTCCATAAGTTGATTATAAAACTAAATTCCTATATAAATGCAGTCATCTTGTTAGAAATAAATTTTATTTATTCAAAGAAACAAAGATATATTTACATATATACATGAAGACAACCCAAAATAATTTAAAAATCAAGACGAGGAGGAATGACTTCCTCTTCAACCAACTCCATCTCCTTTTGTTGTAAGACATTCTGCACAAAACATTTTTTAGATATTGGTTCATGGTAAAGTCTAAGTCTATGTCCATTTATGACAAAGGAATTTTGTGAACCATCAATTGTATTAATTTCTATTGACCCATCATCGAAGGTTGTAACTACCTCATATCGACCCATCCAACGGGTAGTTAATTTTCATTTGAAATTTGTATACCTTGAGTCGAATAGTAATTCCCAATCCCTAGTGTTAAACTTATTTTGTTTAATAAATTTATCATGCCATTTTTTTCGTTGATTTTGTAGTAACATTGTTCTTTGGAGTGCATATTGTGTAATAGCATCTAACTCATTAATCTGTAAAACTCACAGTTTCTATGCCTCTTCCAAATCCATGCCTAATTGTACAGCCATACGAAAAGTATTAACTTGGAATTCAATAGGTAAAAGAACTTCTTTCCCATATACTAGCTCATAGGGTGTATGTCCAGTACTATTTCTCCATGTTATTCTATAGGCCCACAATTCCTCTGGGAGTCTACCTGCCCAGTCCTTATGATGTAACTGAATGGTTTTGGTTAAGATAGCTTACAATACCTTATTGGTTGACTCTATCTAACCATTAGCCTATGGGTCATAAGGAGAGGACTTGCAATGTCGGATGCCATACTTTGTGGTAAGTTCTTTAATTAATTTGGAAGTGAATTGATAACCTTGGTTAGTGACAATTTCCCTAGGCACACCAAACATAGTAAATATTTCTTCATATATAAATTCTACCACATATTTCTTTGTTCCTTTGAAAGAAAGATTTAGATTCTACCCATTTGGTGACATAGTCTGTGCAAACCAGGATATACTTATTTTTGTGGGACATGGGAGAGATTGGTCCTACAAAATCAAGAGCCTAGTTCTCAAAAGGATTCTTCATGACCTGAGGCTATAAGGGCATCTCATCAAATGACGTAGGTCTACCCATTCTTTGACAACTGTCACATCCTTTAACATACTTGGAATCATCCTTAAAAATGCTTGGCCAGTAATACCTAGAATGAAACACTTTGTATGTTGCTTGCTTGTCAGAAACGTTTTCTCCACATGGCCCATCATGGAGTGCATGGAGTATGTCTATCATCTCGTCCTCTTGTATGCATCGTATAATAATAATATATGGGTTGGTATGAAAGAGTTCATTATCAACCCATTATTAGTTAGAAATATGGACTATAATTCGACGTTTCTCATGTGGGGACAAGTGGTTTGGTAACTTCCCAGTTGATAAATAATTAATGATTTCTAAAAACCAAGCAGTTTGAACAAACACAACAAATAGATGTTCATCAGGGAAAGTATCATCAACAAGCTTGGCACTGTCATCATGTTGAATGCAAGAGAGGAAATCTTCTACTAAATTCTCTCTACCAGGTCGATTAGTGATGGTGATGTTAAACTCTTGTAATAGAAGAAATCAGTGGGTCACCCTACCATTGATAATTGGTTTATTCATTAAGAATGTAATGGTAGAGTGGTCCATATGCACAAAAAATTCATCTTCTGTAATGTAATGGCAAAATTTGTTGATAGCATAGACTACTGCCAAAAACTCTTTTTTAGTAACAGTGTAATTTAGTTCATCAGGAGTCAATTTTTTGCTAACAACGTATATGGAATAATATTCTTGTCCTTCCTTTTGACCTATGACCCCTCCTATTGCCATGTCAGAAGCATCATCGGATATATGGAAATGAAGGGATCAATCAGGACCCCTAAGTATTGGTGCCACTGATAACTTAGCCTTTAAGACCTCAAAATCACTTTGACAGGATTCATTCCATTCGAATTCTACATCCTTTGTAAGAAGCTTAAACATTGGTGCAAATATTTTAGTAAAATTTTCAATAAAATGTCAATAATATCCTACATGGACAAGAAAAATCCTTACCTCCTTTTGATTTTTTGGAGAGGGAAGATGAACAATTAGTTCTATTTTAGCAGGGTCTACCTTGATCCCTTGTGAAGAGACATGATTCCCCAAGGCTATACATTTTGTTAATAACATTTTACGTTTTTCATGGTTAAGGGATAGGTTTGTCTCTTGACATCGGATCAGAACCTTTTCAATATTATCAAGCTCCTCCTGAAAGGTATTACCATAAGCTGTAAAAACATCCATATACACTTCTACATAGTCATGTATAAGATCAACAAAAATTCCTAAGATAGCACACTGAAAAGTGGCAGGTGCATTACATAGGCCGAATGGAAAAAATCTATAGGCATATGTGCCCCAAAGGCAAGTAAAATCAGCATTATCTTGATCCTTAGGTGATATCAATATTTGATTCTATCTGCTATACCAGTCAAGATAAGAAAAGTATTTTTTTCGGAAATGGTATCTAGTACTTGGTCGATAAAGGGAAAGGGAAAATAGTCCTTAAGTGTAGCCTTATTTAGTTCTCAAAAGTCAACACAAATATGCCATTTCCCTCTGAATTTATTTGGGACTACCACTAGAGGACACACCCATTTACTATTTAAAATTGAGTAGATGAAACTAGCATTGATAATTTTTTGTAACTCCTCTTTAACTATGTCTTTCAAAGCAGGATTCATCCTCCTATGAGGCTATCTTATAGGGGATATACTCGCATCCATGTAAATATGGTGAATACAAGTGTCAAGGTGTATACCCTTCATATCAGTGTACTCCCATTTGAATGCTCTAGTTTGACTTGTAAGAAACTTGAGAAACTTCTCTTTTTGGCGTTTACTTAAACCTATCTTTATGTATAGAAATTTTACAAGGCCGAACTCATAAGGTATGGTATAAGACCTTGTATTATCCTCAATTGAGAAAACACATGTTATATCCACAAATGTTGAGAGGGCCAAATTTTCCTGAAACTCATCTCCAAAATATTGATCGAATTGAGAAGAAGAGTAAGGGAAATCTATACAAGTTGTTGAAGAAAGAAATTGGTTTAACACATTCTCAGTAGTCTACTCTCGAAGTGACCAAAATTAATCACTAGGAGGGGAAAGGTCGTCAAAATCCTCATCCCCAAAAGAAAAATCTAACCACCACAATTTTTCAGTTACTGGTTGTGTTGGGGGGTATAAAACAATTCTTTTCACAGACAACCCATCAGAAATGGTCATCTCCCCATCCCTACATCCTATAAAGGCATTAGCAGTGCCTAGCCACGGTCTCCCTAGGATAAAAGGATTTCATTTAAAAGGATCCTTTGATTCTACAACCATAAATTCAATGGGGTATTCCCATGAAGAAACTGATACAATAATGTCATCCAACACTCCAACAGGTTTTACCGTGGTACAGTCTGCTACTTCTAGGATTGAAAGGGTAGGTCGGAGAAACTGTCCCAACTGTAAAAATTCTAAAGCTGTGGTGTTCATCATATTAATAGAAGATCCTAGATTGATAAGTGTATTTTCTATGGAAACGTTATTTACAATAACTGTTAGTACTGGGATCCCTAGATTTGTATATTTTTCAATGCTAGGCTGGTCTATCATATACTCAGACATCTCTCCTATAACATGAATTATGGCGGGCCTTTCCATTTCTTACCTGGGAATTTGATACAATGTTCCTTTATTACTTTGTTGTAAATTGGTATATCCTTAATAGCCTATAATAGAGGAGTTTTGACACAGATATTTTTTTAGTTCATTTAGAATGTCGTACTTGGGACGAATCACAGGTTTTTCTATTGCTAGTCATTCTGGAAATGGAGGGATTCTTTATTCCTAAGTTGGTTCTTGATGAGGATGGGTATGGACTGGAATATTTGGAATATCCTCATCCTGTAAAATGGCATCATTCATGACTTCATTGGGGTCTTCTTCTTCTTCATTCTTCTCACAAATAATGACTGATGACTTGGGTTTGCCATTCAAAACTCTTCCAGATCGTAATTGGATCTCGTGCATATGTATAGTCAAAATAACATAGGATGGAAGAGTTTACAAATAAATGATGTTGAGATCCTCATTTGGCTTATTTTTTTGGTTAGGTATGGGTTGTGTGGATAATAATGTAGGTCGTGGAGGGTTTGTATTCTGGAAATGATGAGGTTATTGTGCAATAAGGGGAACTGGAGGCACAAACCCAGAAAAAAATTGTTGGATATTGGGTGGGTTCTTAGGATAAGGATGATTAATTATGAAGACAGGTGGTGACTGGGGATATTCTTGTCCCCTCTGTCCCTATGGCCAATATTGATGCTAAGTAAAATGAGGAGGAGGAGGGTACTAGGATGTCCAGTTCTGCCAACTTGAAGTGTTCCATTGTTGAGGTTGTTGGTAGGGATGATAATAGGGTGGGGTATGTGGTTACAAATTCTGATATGTTGGTTGGTATATAGGTTTCCAAGGAGGTCTCCTAGATGTTTCACCAACATCCCCACTCTTATATATGGCTTGTAACCCAGGAAACAATGGACAGTTCTTGGTTGTATGATCATTTGTGCAAATGTGAGATACAGGGATATTGTTCAATGGGAATTCCAATTAGGGATGCTTAGTTCTGCATCTTGGACATAGAATGCTCATTACTATGTGTTCTTCCTCTTGCCTCTTTTTATCTTGTAAAGCATCAATTTGAGAACCCATTGTTCCTAAACTATCAGTTTTGAAGCTCTCCAATAGGTTTTCTAATTCAATCCTTATGACCCCTCCAGAACTAGGGGTGTTCCCTTTTAGATTTCTATTGTAGGGCTCCCGAATATTTCTCCCAACTTTCCCCCTACTTCTAGAGTAATTTCTACACATCTCACCGATTTGTGCAAAGGGTTTGTGGGAGATAACGCCAGACTCAATGAGATTAAGGTTTTCTACCAGGTCTTCTGAGATCTCTTTAAGGAAGAGTGTCTGTATTGCATATTATCGAAGGTCATTATGCTTAGACTTGTGTAATGTATAAATAAACCTTTCGAGATAGTATTCTAAGCTCTCGTCTTCGAGTTGCTGCATCTTGAAAATATTGTTTCGAGAGTTTCTATGTTTGCAATTCTCTTGATATTTTCGCAAAAATGTAGTTTTCACATCTTCCCAAGTTCTGATACTATATTCTCCTAATCCCATGAACCATCTTAAAGAAGAATATTTTAATGTAGAAGGGAAAAGTTTCAGTTTGTGAGAATCTTGTAGATAGTTATGGCTTCTACAAAGAATGTCAAACTCGAACAAAAATGTGTTTGGGTCTCCATTACTTTTCCCATAGAAAGTAGGTAATGAAGAAGGAGCGATGTTCTTCATATTTACATCATGTGCAGTTTCTATGATAGAAAACCTGAAGGTAGGCTTAGTTCAATTTTCTCCTTCTTATTCATCATTTCTAACTTCATCATGATCTTGATTTTCTCCCCATCTCTCCATGTAGATTCAATTCTTAAAGAGAGTATACCTAGGAGGTTCCTTTTGAGGTGATAATGGGGTGTCCCAACGTTCTTTTTCAGGGGATATCTTCCTCCGATAACAGAATCTGCTAGTCATGTCTTTATTAGGTTCTATAGGGATGGTAGGTTCTATTGTAGATGTCTCAATCTATGAAACAACTATATTTATTGAACTACCAAAGAGAGCGTTTACCTAAGTAGGATCAATGAAATTGATGAAGTTCGGATCCCATACTAGTGAAAAAGTTGTATCGTCAGGTTTTGGTACTAGTGGAGAATTAAGTAATTCCAATGGATGACCCTCTTGAACTTCTTCAGGAATGGGGTCTTTAGAACTTCTTGCCAGAGTTTCTCTACCTTCTATGGCTCTTCCTTTAGGTTTCCAAGAAGAACTAATTCCTACGTCTGTCTTCCTATACCTTTCCACTAAGTTAGTGGTTGGGGTGTTATGCCCCCCATAAAGCTTAGTAGGAATTTTAACAAAGTTTTGAGAACTAGTTCTAATGTATCTACCCTTCAAATCTCTAGGTTTGTGAATGAAAAGCGAAAATAAACCTACAATACTATTATTACTATTGGATTTGGGGGATCCTATCATAATAGATGCGTAGGTTCTTACCTCTCGTCATACTGCTCCCCCGCCACCAGCCTATTACTAATATTCATAAGGGAATTCTACCTATTCTACCATAGAGAACAACTCTACAGAAACAACACCAAAAATGTTGGGTGTTATATTGTCTTAATAAATCACCAAATATTTAATTCTCGATCAGGGTTTGTAAACTTGCATTTGACACAAATATATATGCTAAGGCATAAAGGTACTTAGTGTGTCGTAGAAATATTTTAACAAAGAAAAGATTGAAACATCTTTCAAAATGAAAAAACTGAGTCAAACTTTAGAAATCCAACTACTATGTTAATTAGACTTTCAATAAATCATAGCAGTATTAATCTATACTACTCCACTCTATAAACAATAACTGAAAGGATATATATAATACTAATCTAAGAAAAAACACTTGATCGAGAATAAACGACTCTTTATAGGAAATCTATTATTTATTCAGCTTCTCGTCTAGGAATTAGAAAGGCTATAAACAAATTCAGAACTCTAACTATATGGAAACAAGAGATTATATTATCTGAGGCAATATTATAGCTGCTTAATATATATCTAAGAAATCAATTCAATAATTAAACTATATATTCATTTAACCAAGACATAATAACTAAGATAAATTATCCAGTTCCATTCTCCTTGAGGATTCTAAGGATATGCATTGAATGTGATAGGAACTAGAGAATGGGTGTCAAACTGAATTTCAAAGTAAATGAGGAAACTGAATGGAATAAAGTCTTATTTAAGTTCTACAAAGAGGTGTAGACTGAAGAGTGTCTAGTTACAACTGATAGTAAGCATTGTGATTTATTCGCTATCCATAAGAAAATGACTCTAATTGAAAAGAAGTGTTATTAATAGCTAATCTATTAATCAAGAATCAAGACTATTCTAATGATTACCTTGAATTTGGAGGTATACTATTCTAGATATATAAAGAATGAAATAAATTTAAGGAAATAAATATAATCTAGAAGAAAGTAGAAAACTTACTAAAGATATTTACTTGAAATTGAATTTGATTTAGAAGCAAGTATAAAACTTAATAAAGATATTTTATCTATGAATCAAATCCTATTATATGAACATCTTTAGTAATCACAGAATAAGGAAGACAGATCCTATGCTAGAAAGGATGATCAAATCATAAAGAACTAATGTAATTTTTAGAGAATAAAATTAACAAGTTTAATTCTAAAATCAATCTAAATCATAATAAGGTAGATAAAAATAGAAATGCGATTGACAAGTTCTAAAGCAGTGATCAATTAAGAAATACAAGAAAAAGGAAACACAACTAAAAAAAAATCTAAAGATAAAAGAAACAAAAGCTAAGAATCATTATGGATCTTAATGGATACTTTATGTGGTTTGAAATAAGGTCCTAATTATATATGACTACTGGTTGATTACAGAAAATAACACAATTCAAAAACTAGGAACACTGAACTTTAAGCAAGTATAAAACAAAACAGGAAATATTGAAGTCCGAACGAAATTCCGAATGTCGGTATAGAATGATAGTCTGACTGACAGTACGGATCGTGAAAAACAATGTAAATTGTGAAATAGACAACCTAAATGATCATGACGCCAGTTGGTTTATGCATATGATGCCATAGTGCAGAAAAAGACAATAATTAACAATTGAACTAATAGAAGAGGGCTTATGCTAATCTACATATAAGAAGAGAAGTCATTTCCTATTGTATAATAAAACAAATTAAATATAAATGCAATTAATCTACAGCTACAGAAGAATCAATAGAATTGAACCTAACTATGAGCTAAACCTGAAACATTAAGCTGATTAAACTTTAGCTAATTGCAAATATGAAATTAGAGAACAAACTGAAATAAAGGATGAAAATAACTATGCACTACCGGTCACTTCAATTTTGAAAACATAAACTATATTGAAAGAAACACATAAATTAGATTAACAATAGATAATACATGTTACGGTGGCAAGGTAACATCAACTACAGGAAATTGAATTACATATAAAAACTGGAAACAAAAACTACTTATCTACAAAAGGAAGTAACATAAATATACAAATGGAATACCTCTTGTTGTTGAGGGTCCCTTCTTAGCAATCAAGGGCTATGCTTAAATCAATCAATCACTCATGAAAACAAAGACATATATCCATAGCTAAAAATATAATTTTTATTCAACTGGAACAGAGTTTACAAAGTTTCTATTCCAGCAACGACTAACTTTCTCTCATCGTGAGACATATATTTATAGATTTTAAAATGGAGGAGCAGGTCGACCCTTTCAATGGTCGATTGATCTAAATATAGGTAGTCTTAACTCCTAAACAAATAAATGTATAATGATTTACGACAGCACACAGGTCATCTTCCTAATCCCTTGGGTGTTGGTTCTCCTCGTGCATGCACCTAGTGCATTGATTTCTGTTGATGTGCATAGATGAGGTGGTGTCAGGATGAGCAAACAGGATATTGAATCTTCTAGAGAAAGGAGTACGCATCATGAGAAGTGTGTGGCTAACAGAACCATGGAACCATTCTTTTCTTTTAACACCCAAAAATATTCCAAAGAACGAAGTCGTGGGTTGATCAGAGGGCTATAGGACAATCTGGATACAACTGTGTTTGTTCGACGTGAATGCACATCTAATTGGAGGTTTGTTTAAAAACCATAGCATGCAAAAAAAATCTGTATACCAATCATGTTTGCAAATGTCACATAAATGTAAATAAAACCATAAAAATAATGAGAATTATCCAAGACTTGTATAATATTTAGTTACATTCATACATGTGTTTAGTTTATGGTCTGAATGGAAATAAATATGCCAAAAAGTGACAAAAAGTAATGTTGACAAAGCAAATAATCAACCAAAAATGATGAGAAAATTGGGATCAACAGTATTATTTGTTTGCTCCTACATGATTTCAATAATAATAAGACAATTGTTGAATCGAGATAGCCTCGGAAGAACCACAAATTGAATTTGGTCTAGTGATTGAAGAATAGTGTAATGAAGCATCCAAAGAACGTGAATTCAACATAGAAGTTGGTATCTGCACTTGCATTGCATTATATCATTTGAGGGTAGAAATAGTTTGTTATGCCAAGGAGGAAAGAGAATGTGTCTAGATAGCAAGTGATTACACCATTCATTTCCACCTCATATGTCTGAAATTCCCTTTTCTTGTGATTATCTATTGGAAGACCTTACGTGCATATGGACTTCCAATTTCCACTTATGTTGATTTATTGTTCAAGTTACAAGTGTTAATGTTTTTAAGAGTTTGTGATATATTTTTAGTGTGTGTTTTGATTTTATGTAAACTTTAATTTTATTTAAGGGTGTTATATCAATGAAAGAGAACATTCCTTACAGGAAGTAGGTTGGTGGCCTTGACAGAGAGGAACGCCTCAATTTGGTCATGCTAGTAGAGGATCCCATTCACAATGCCCCACTCCCTATAATTCCCTAGATAGCATAGAGGGAAATGATTTGGAATTTTCATCCTCCCTTTGCCTACTGATCAATGACTAGGAATATGAGCTCATAGGCTCTCTTTCCTCTTCCAGTCGGAAAACTAAGCGAACATGAAACTATTGGGTCGTCAAAAACTTGTTTTTCCATCTACTCCTCCTCTATTCCACTTTTCTTGCAACCTCCCCTCTCCTTTCCACTTCCCTTGCCACCTCAGGGCCTCTTTCCCCTTCTCCACCTTTGGCTCCATCTATCCCTTAGGCTTCTGCAACCATCCCTGCAACCATTCCCCCCAAGGTTTCCTCTGATGTACTATGGAATCTAATCCCCTAGATCTTCCATCTCAAAGCTGAATTATGACCACTTCAATCAGTAAAAGAAACACCAACTTGGTTGCCCTCATGAAAACAGAGTCCCTCCCAATCAAGGGAAAGCCATATAGCAATGAAGACACTTCAAGTAGGAATGAAAATTCCAACAATGAGGATGCTTCCAACAGTGCATCAAACGAAAAGGATGAGGATGCTCTAAGAAATGCAGCAGACGACAAGTAACGAAGCACAGAACTTTGGAATCCTATCACCAAGGATCCCTAAACCAAGTTGTAGTCCAAGTTTCTTGCTTTTGGTTTTTAGTTTTGATTTCTTAGGAACTCCGGTCATCCCAAGATACAAACTCTAAGATGTTTAAGAAATTTTAAAATGTTTGTTTGTAAAAAAATTAAGTTTCATCTTCTATGGACCTATTTTCCTTCACCCAGGGAGGATCCTATTGAAAACTATGGCCTGACACTCCTAAGGTAGGTTGAATCCTTCTCTTTTCTCTCTCTTAATAGGAAAGACTTTCTACTCTGTACCATTTTTGTACTATTATTTTCCATCAATAGAATAGTTTTTGAATTTATAAAAAAAACATAACTAACTAAATTACCAGTCAACCACAATAAATCACTAAATAAATAACCAGTTAACACCAATCAATGACTAAACAAATAATGAGTTAACAACAATCACTACCTAAATACATGACAATTAATGACCAAATAGAAAAAAATAATGACCAAATAAATAGTTAAATATATGACCAAGTGATTAAGCAATTTAGGAAATTTATGACCAAGTGATAAATGATCAATTTGGTTGGGTTATAAGTGATTACTAATTTATGACCAATGGTCACAAGACCCAATTTAGTCATTTATCACCCATTTTTAGTCATTTTCTAATCACTTATCACCCATTTTTAGTCATTTTTTAGTCATTTAGTGAAATATGAAAATTATGTTTTTCTAAATACACTTGAGTTTACAAACCTACGCATCTAAAAAAATTCAAGCAGTGTCAAAAGTGTGTATTAACATAAACACTAGAGATGATGCACCACTTATATCTAACTTAACGATTTAACTAATTGTTTTAATATAAAATCGACATGGTGTGTTGTATAAATACAACACACTGGTGCATTCAATACACGACTAGCACCAACACAGTGCGTATATAATAGAAATCATTTCCATAGAACTACTAGAGAGTCTCGGGATGATGTCGGTGCCACCATAAGAAAATGACGTATTCGTTCATGTGTTAAAATTGAAACATTTATCCCAGTTCACAAAAAATTCAACAACGTACTACATTCGGTGTGCATGTATTTTTGAAATAGTGAGGAGCACCCTATTTTTAATAATATTTTCAATCTTCTCACCTTAACGTACCATTGAATATGGTGCATAGAAACCAATAAAATGTACCAGTGTGTTGTAATATTAACACACCAAAATGACAATTTGAAAAAAAATCGGTGCGCACGGATAAAGTAGCGCACGGTGATGGTGCATTCCGATTTGGGTTTAAACATTGCGCATGCATTTCTGCACTATGATGGTGCATTGTGATTTGGGTTAAAACAATGCACATGTATCCGTGCACCTCATGCAATTTTGTGCACTAGTGTGCTCTGTACTATGAACACACAGAAAAGGTTTTTTTTTTTAATTAATATGTGGTGGTGATTTGTAGTTTACCACGCCATATTAATGGTTGAATTAGTGTATTGGTGTGGAGAGGGACCATTTCCAGTGACAGGAATGAAAAGTACAAGAACATGTATATAAATTAATGCACCATTTCGAGAGTTTTGATTTTTGTTTAAAATGGCACAGTGCACTATATACTATAGTGTACTATGTAAATGTTGCACTACGTTGACCAGCTAGTAACGTGCATGATACAATGCACCCTCTAAATTTATATGGTGCACCATGTTGCAATGCAAGGAAAAGAATGAGAATACGCCACAGAGAATTTAATTTTTTTAAACATTGCAAATTCAAGATTGATTTAAATTTTTAATCTGCTAAAAGTTTAAGTTAGAATAAAACAGAGATTATCCAGAAATTTGTTGGCTAGGGAGGCATGGTTGCCACATACTCCAGAAACAAAATTTGCTCTCCATTTGGGAAAATTCAAAAATAAGGTATAGGAAATGGATAGGGAAAATGTAGGTAAGAAGAGCATTAATGGTAGGGAGCTTTAGGAAGGAAAAGGTGGCATTTCTTCTTGAGTGATCAAGAGAACCGTGGAATGGTAAAAATGAATAGTTTGGCCAAGAATTTTTTTACTAAACACTGATTCAGTGTGTCTCATACACGGCTGCACTGGGTCATTTTGTCCTGGGGCACACCAGGTCATTCAATCAATAGAAACACACCATTTTGTTATAAAAAATAAAAAATGGACACAACATTTTAAATAAAACATAAATAACATTTTATCTTATCCCTAATCTAGTGCACTTATGTTTGTAATGCCTCCGTGCTTTCTCTTAGGTTTTACATAGAACACACTATATCGATTGTAAAATATTTAAATTGTTAACGCAAGTTTTTTTAATTTTACTCAATTTGGTGAGTTATAATACATAAATATCAACAGTGCTTTGGTTTATATATAGTGCACCATTGATGAGTTTCAATTTTTAATATACTATTGTTTTCCTATGTTTTTTGGGCCAACTATGGCGTGTTAAATCTACATACGCACTAGGGATTTTGTTGGTAACTAGTGCACTAATTATGGTGTCAGTGCATTCAATGTAGATAGTCAATGGGGTGTATCATGTTTTTAACACATAAATATATAGACATTTTCCTAAATAAACATTTTTTTCTCATATCAAAAGGGGGTTTTCGTTATTAGTGCATAACATGTTTTTACCACACCGATGTCTATACACATGGAACACACTAGTGCGATTGTTGTTTATGAAAGCACCGATTAAAAACCTTTTCTAAAACCTTCACTTGCTCACCTCCATGAGATACCTACATTGTAAACATATATTTGAAATGTTTTATTAGGGGATTCTGCTATAACCTATGTTAGACGGTGTTCTCCTTGTAGTGTATCCACCTTTCATTGGTGTCAAAATGATAGGAACTACACATGGAATTAACCATTTTGTGATCAAAACTTTCTACAACATTTCTTGTACTTGTGTATTCAATTCTTCACTCTCTGTAGGAAAACTTAGGTGGCTTATTTTTTGGGAAATCCTACTCCTAGTATTAAATAAATATGATGACTTATCCTTCTCAAAGGAGGTAATACTTCTCATGCATTGTCAAAATGATTATTTAGGCCTTCTATAGGAACATCTTCAATCTAGAATATACAGCTTCTATAGGAACATCTTCCACCTTTCCTTGGTTAGTTTTAGAATAAAAACAAACAAAAATTTGCATTCTTTAGGCCATCTAAAAACTTTCTGGCATCAAATAAACAAATTCTTTCATTGTTGTAAACCTACCCAATTCCTCTCTTAGTGGATTCAATTTGTCTCTGTATCCATCCTTTGTCAATGAGTATGTGTGGGGATACCCAGCATGCATTACTTTTCTATAAAATTACCAAGGCCTTCTTGACAAAACATGACAAGCATCCATAGGTATAATATCACACATAATTTTTATCATGATAACTTCCTATTATATTTTTTCCCAAACTTTGTTCACTGAACAATTTTTTTTATCATCATGAATCCAAGCAATCCTACACAAATGTGGGTCCTCTTCCTCTTTCTAGATTCATATTCGGCACCATTTGTTTAGATATGAGGTTATTAGTCCTTCCACTACCTATGCTAACACTACAAACCTTTTTCCTTCACATTGGAATTTTTTTAAACAAATTATTTCTTTGAACATATTCATAATCTCCATTCAACATGAAGCTTTGTTACAAACCTATAACTTCCGAAAAAAACTCAATATATTCTTTTATCCGACTGAATATCATAACATGTATAATTGGTCGTAGAATGAACAATTTGTCATTATGTATAAAATAACTTACACTTGATTCTTACCTGAATTGGACAGGTTATGCATCATAAAACGTTTACATACGATTATCGACGACTCTAACGCCACACCTAAAGGTGATGTTATTACTATTTTTTATGTCTATTTTACCATTTGGTTTCACTAGGGGTTGGTAATCCTAAATGTTGATTTTCTTCCCTAGCAGTTACGCCCTAACTCTAGCATATAAACCTATTCTAAAATACTAGCAAGAGTTTAAAAGAAAACAGGCTTAGCGCAACATAGTTCAGTGATGAAAGGGTTTGGGAATATGGTGTTAAACACCATAGTCGTGATCCCACTTAGACCTTGGAATGAGGTATCGTTGATGTTATACCATGGTGTGGATTATGGCACTATCGCCATAGTCATGGTATTGACCTTGGTATATATATATACAGTTTGAGCCATACATTACCGAGAGACATAGGGTTATGGACACACTTGCACTTAAGTTTGACCTTTGGAAATAAATCTTCCCTGGCTGCGATTTAACATCACAACGAGGAATTTAGTGGCAAGTTTAAATGTGTGTCCAAGATGGATCTCGACCCTCCATTTGTCGCAATATTGGGCAAGGGTTTAACACAATTTTACATGTCTGAAAGTTCCATTTGCATGTTTATTTTTGGTATGAAACTATTCATGTAAGAAGGATCTACCCTCCATGTCTAGTCTGTGTAGGTTTTGTTCAAACTTTTATCCAGATGGTTAATGGAAATAATTTATTTGTTTCTAAGGTATGCTTGAGAATTTTATCAGTGTTAATGGCCTCCAAAATTCCTCAGCCCTGTGGGTTTGTTGTAGAGGATAAAGAAGACCAATAATCATCGATATTTCCATGCCTTTAACAAGGTATGCAACTCTTTAGTTTGGTTCCACTTAATTTTCAAAAACAATTATGGACTTAAAGGCATAAAAGCCACTGAATTTGGGTTTTTCCTTCGATTTGCAGGTAGAGGAGTGATAAGGCCATCTAGGAGGAGTCGACCCCTAGTCCTCTCTATAATCGCATAAGGTAAAGTTTGTGTCTCTATTATCGTCATTATTTTTGCAGCCTTTAATAAATAGGATAGAGTTCTAACTTCATCATGGGAAATGCATGTTATAGAAAGGCCGACGAGAGTGGTGACACGGTCACCTCCTCTTAGACCTAGTACTTTAAATGCGAAAAGTGAAAATAAAACCTTACTCTATTTAAACATTATACAAACCAAATATTTTCTTGGCAAGTACTAATATTACTTAGATGTTGATATTTCTTGTACCTCTCCTGCATGGATGTGCTCGGTCTGCATTAATGGTGTTCCAACAGTTCATTGGTAAGGATTAAGTAGTTAGGTTGGAATGGTTCTTCACTGGGCTTGTGGATCATGTAGGAAGTGGGTATTTTGCCACTCCTATGAATATAAGTTGTATTGTGTAATTTAATTTCTTAAGGGTATGTAATAGCTTGCAGCAATGGCTTTGCAACCTCTCCTTTAAAGCGTTATTGTATTTTCTTTCTGGATGTGTGTGTTGTGGTTTTGTTGAACAGTGGATGCCATCTTAATGGACTTAAAACCACTCAAGGCTTATGTGGAAGAATAGTTGAATGCTCATACCCCTTTCTGATATTTGAACGTTTTAATAAGACCCCTTTGGGTCAGTACTAGCTTATAGTTGGAGCCTCTCCAGTTATTGTGTTGAAATTCCATCAATTCAAATGTACCTATCATGATTTTCATAAAACAATGGATGCCATTTTTAATGGTCTTACTTCCACCCATTAGTTGATATATAGTTTATGTTTATAAAAGAAAAATATATTTGTGATTTCGATTTTGTGGAGGAAAATTGTTTTAGATAGAGTCCAAATCTCAGGGTTTAGATACCCTCAATTAGAGACAGTGTGTGTTTATATTTAATAATTGTATTAAATTTTACTTGTTTAGATCTTGTTAGATCTGATGGTGTATTTATTCACTAAACATGTGAACAGTGGTAAAATATTGATAATGATCCTAGAACTCGATTTTGATATCAATGGGTAGCCCATCCGACTTCAGTCGTAAGGAGGATTACTAAGTGATTTAGTAATCCAATATGGATTCATGGTTTTAATGTATGATTTTGTTATGAATCTGAATATGTGTTTAATTGGTTTTGAGGATAGAGGGGATGTCTTCTTTTTAGTTTTTACTTTGCATTAATTAGAGTAGTTTTTGTGACTTATGGATTTGTTCCTATATTAAAATTGTCTCTCTGTAATAAAGTTATGCAGCATAACAACATTAGGGAACTATCCATAGCCATAGGATATATGGCAGTAGGATTCTAGTTTGAAATAAATGTTTACATTGATATGGTTTTAAAAGAAAAAGATAGAGTCTAGCTTTGTAAGCATCCATTGACCTCTAAGAAAAATATTAGTTGAAATAAATACATTTAAAATACTGTAATAGAGCATATGCAAGCATACATTAGAACATTTAAGCAGATATGTGATAGTTCTTCATTTAGATTTCCAAGTTACGCTAACATTACAACCATTATTATGCATAACTTTGATTCGGGTATGGAAGCCCAAACATAGATCTCTTATAATATATTAATATCATAAATATACAACTGCTAACTAAGATAAATATGTTATCCTAAATCAGTTTACATTACATCATAACATAAATTAGGGAAGATATTATGAATGGATGCATAATACTATTTAGTGTAAAAATGGAAATACGATTCACATTTAACTAGAAAATTTACTTTAGCAAGTCTATAACATATAAGAAGTAGAATAGGGAACATAACACCACTGTTGGGAAAACAGAAATGAAACAGTTCTTCCTCCCAACCATCTCCTAGAGAAGCCAAGTCTCACTTTCTATAGAACCCTCAAGCATGTTTGTTGAACCACAAGGAGAATAATCCAATCAATGTGCCATCTCTTGCATTAACAGATCAATTCCATGTCCATTGCTAGCCTCCTACTTGCCTAATGAACATACTATATATACTATTTTTCCTAAGACTTGCTCATTTATGTGCCTACTGCTCTTTAGCACTCAACAAGGAGTTTTGACCTGATTTTGGTTAGGGCTCCTCTTTCATCACTTGATTTCTCACTCAACAGCTTTTGCCACCTATCCCTTGTGGGTTAGCAAACACTCTTTCAACAACTCTTTTATCTCTAATTCCTTTCCGTATTTTTAATTAATAAATAATAATTATCCATTACATCTATTTTGAATTTCTTGTCAAATATTAAAAATAAAAATAAAATATTCGAAAGAATAATAATTTTCTTTAATTTGGAGTGTTATAATATTCTTGTAATTAAGAAATCTCCATTCTCTACTTCTTCCTCATTCACATTTGTCACCCTTGCATTATTTTCATTGATTCTATTGGTTCTTTATTGATTATGAAAGAATGCATAATCTTGATGCCCCTCTTCTCCACATTGGAAACATGATCCATGAAAACCTCATCTTCTGAATCCTCTCCCTGTGAAATATTTCTCTCGAGCGTCATAAGAATAATCTAGTTCCTAATTTTTGTTTTTACCATAGTCTTCATTTTTATGATTATTCTTTTGTCCTCGATAATACCTTCCTCTAGTTCTTCCACCATTATCTCTTCATCTTTGCTTATTTTCAAATTTTCTATTTAATCTTTCTTCCACATTTATTGCAAATTGATATGCATCTTCTATGTTGCACATTCTTACTAGTGCTTATTATTCTTGTATTCTAAAATTCAATCCATTTAGTTGCTTCAACATTCTAATTTCTAATTAGGACTTTGTGGACTTCTTCAGTATATCCTTTTATTGTTCTTCTTCATTGTCTCAGACTTTGCATCTTCTTGAGTAACTTTAGCTTGTACTCATAATCCACACGAAAGACCTCTTCAACTTTTTTACAATTCTATCTCATCTAGCAATTTTATCTTTTCCTCTCCTTCCTCTTTCATTTTGGATTTCTTCCCACCAAATGATAGCATGTCCCTTTAGTTTTGTATTTGTGAATTTCACTCTCTTAAGGTCTTCAATCTCTTCAAATTGAAAGAATTCTTCCATGTCATCTATCCAATCTATAAGCTCCCCTAAACTTCAGTTAAATGTTGACATCTCCTTCTTTGGCCTTTTTCCAATCCTTGAAATGGCTCTAAGAAATCCCACTTCTCCAATATTTATTTCATTTGGGCTTCTTCTTTTAATGGTTCCTTAATTTCAGCTTCATCTTCACTTTCAACTCTTTTTCTCATATCCACTCCTCAACGCAACTCTTCTTGCAATGCCCCAACTTGCCTATGAAGGGGTCTAACATTTTCCATAGTAGGAGGCTTTCTACCCTTACCTCATGGGGCTACTCTAGGAAGTATTTTTCTCACAACTCACAACTCATAAGTCTTGTTGCAAACTAGCCCACTTAAGCGCTCTACTTGCATATTGATGAACAACCTTGTATGATACCAGTAATGCAAGAGGGGCATCCACAAAATCATCTCTTAAAATATCACAACACAAACAACAAGGATTTTAATGAAAAAATATGCAACTAGGATGCAATATCTTATATTACAAACTTACAAAAATGCTTACAAACTTAAATCCGATTATATAATATTATACAGTTTATGGGAAGGAGGAACAATACTACAAATAGGTTACAATGATGAGAAATAAAATAAATAACTACTCTTTGAAGTGCAAACTTCAACCTTCAATCTGCAAATTTGGATCTTCAAATTTCAATCTTGAACAATGAATTCTTGTTGTCATCTACCTTAAAAAACACCTTCATTCTTGCAACAAAAATGGCTTCCATATTTCCATGAAGAAATTCCACTCCCCTTTCACCACCAATCTCTGGTAAAAATTACCCCACCAAAATTATCAATACCACTTTTTGTATTGTTTCCAAAATCTAATTTTATTCCGCCTTTGAAAAGGCTAAGCCCATATTTAAGTGAAAACGTTGTGTTAAGACTTTGTTTTTTAACAGTTGATTTAAGGGCCTGATAGGAGTTCTATGAGTGTCCCATTCCCTCGAACTTCATATGAATTCCCCTTCAGGTGATCAAAAGTGCAAGGCAAAGAAGAAAATGGAAGGTGTACTGAAGGCATTGGGTGAGGCTCGAAATCAAAGACTGAGATTGATCGAAGGTGGATCAATGCCTCCAATTCATTTCGCGTGAGCGGACATGCTTGGCCAAAGCTGCATTTTCAGATTACGAAATGGGTTAAAAGTCAGAAACATTCTACAGTCGAGATGAGATATTAGTCAGATCTACGGCCTCAATCAGTTTTGCAAGCCATGCATGCACGGGTAAAAGCCTCGATTTCAAATCGCGAAGGAGGGGTAGCATTCACGAAGATCAACAGCCGTGATAAGAAAGGAGAGAAATCTATGACCATGGTTTATTTCATAGTGCATACTAGCATGGATAAATACCAAAGCTTCTCATTGCGAAAGATAGTGGGGCCCACTCAGATCTATGGCTGCATGAAGGATTGGTCGCAATCGACGGTCGAGAACATGCAACGATCCAGAACTGCCCGCGGTGTTCAAAGGAGAAAATTTGGTAGTAGAAGGGATGGAACGTGGACTGTGGATATGAAAGATTCCTTGGATCGGATGGGTGAGATGGCTCCCAGGGCATGCGATTTCACATCTAGTGTGGAGATGACATCGGAGGAGGCATTCACGCGTGTAATATGCCCCCATTGTAGACCGGCCGATTCCTTCGACACCATTCAGGATCAGCCTAAGGTGGAAGTCTTGTCCAACGATGCTAATTTCCTTAGTTCACAAGTGTGGCATGTGGTTCACAGTGAAAGGAGCCATGAGAAAGATAGAGGTTTCATTCATTGAGGTGACAGACCTAGCATTTACACGCGAATGAAGGAGGCGACGAACTAAAACATCCCGATGCCACCGTCATGGTGATTGAAAGGGCATGAAAGGTCAAATCCATATCCCTTGAAACCAGCTTGGCAGCCACACGAGCATTGTTTGGAACCTTGGCCATATCAGATAATATGATTACACGTCAGAAGGACTGATATCCATCCTAGCATCGCTCTTGCCGATCATCACGACCTCCGAAGTCCCAACTCATAGTGGTGGTAGAACTATTGGAGTGAATGCTTGTACTGGGACCAGGTGGGTCCAAAGCCTTCGATAGAGCTTTGGTCGTAGGTGAGGAGAGGGTCAAATGCACACCCGACAACATGGCTCGCAAGAGATCATTCCTCGTAGGAGGAAGAAAATAGTACAAGGATGTTAAGCTTCTTAAGTCGCTTATCATCACCACATGCAGGACCACCTTTTTTCTGGCCTCCTCTTATAACAATGTTACCAAAAAAAGGATGGGTCAGAAAAAAATGATCGGGCAATGGATTTAGATCTTCTTGATAGCCATTGAACAACGTGGTTTGTAAGAAGCAGAAAGATATACCCGAAGCAGTCTAAAGTAAACAACTTCCTATTAGCATACCGCATGGGAATCACTTTCGTAAGGCAGAACGGAAGAAAGCTCTACACTGGCAGTCTGCGTTATCACGCACCACATCTCCATAATGTTCATTGTTTATATTTGTAAAATGTGATGATATTCCCACTCACTATGTTGTTAATGCATGATAGTGACCTGTAACAATTTTCAAATTGGTAGTCTCAGCATTAGAATTGTATAAATACACTCCCGATAGAGGGAGAAGAAGAGTTGGTTGGATTGGGAAACATTCTAGGTCTGAGGCTCTCCATTGTAAATAAGATTTGATGCATGTGTTATGAATAAAATTGTAGAGGAGTATTTGTTTATCATAGTAGAGATTCATGTGTCATTGCTTTTCCCAATATGTATCTTCTTTTATGTGTAATGTATTTCCTGTTTTCACTTGGGTCTGTTGATTGCTTTCATGTCTGCAACTTAGGGTATAGTAGTTAGGAATTCATACTCATTATGCTCTGGCTGTTATTCCAAACATTTATCAATTGTTCTTCTAAAGTTGTGTGGAATTCATCTCATTGGTGCTCCACACGATGGGATGTTCTCTCTCTCATTTTCCAACTACCAGCTAAATATCTTTTGATTGGGAGATAAATGGCTATCTTCCCTCTATTTGAAACCCTACGCCTTCCTTTCCTCTTGCAAGTGTTCACTACGCATGTTCTCAACCATTTCCAATGGTTCCTGCCCCGATTATTCCACCTTGCATCTCACCTTTATACACTTTCTCTCATTTAGGATCCTGGCCCCCTAATTATCCTTGACTGAAAATCTTACGCGGAGTAAACTCCAAAGATGAACCAGAGATCCCTCTTTGACTACGTAGGGACAGAGGCACAGTCTAAAGCAGTTCTACTGTTGCCCGGGAGCAAGGCCCCTCCCCCCTTTGTGCTCGACCTTGGGGGCCCAAAAATCCCGGTGCCAACAAACTGGCAGCGTTTTCGAGGACGAAATTGAATATCCTCCCTGGGAAGAACGACAAAGATTTAGATCTGGTTGTTGATGGCAGGGATGATTTTAAGGAACCATACTTATTTAAAAGTGTATAAGCATTGGTGGATATTACCAATTCTTAAAATGGCAACTATAAAATGATTGGCGATATTTTTCAAAAATTATTTTAATTTACAAGGATTTTATATCATTTATATACTTATTTGGTGATTTTTAGGGTGAAAACATTTTACCTTATCAAAATTGGGTGAAACAGGGCTTCAAAAAATGCAAAATGGCGAATCTTTTTTGGGAGAAAAACACGGAAAAATAGCCTACTAGGCTAAAATTCGCCCATAAAATTATCCCTGGTTGATGGTGAACAATTGAGCAAACATCAAGAAGGTTGAGCACTTTTCACCTGGCGACTCCACTCTTGAAGGATTCAGACTTAAGCGACTCCACTAGTGGTGTGACCCAGAAATCAAATGGCTGAGGAGAGCAGGCATATTTCGTCTGGACAAGGGACCTCTTGTAAAGCTTAGAAATGCATGATGGAAGGTCCAAATACTAGGGTCTGTGTTTCTCCAAGGATGCCTTATCCTATCTTGTAAGTTTGCTCTTATCTTTTCCCATATTTATCAAAACAGCCTTCTATGGTTCAGCTCATTTTGAACAGAGCTATGAATATACTACTTGTTTATCCTTCTTTACAAACCAAAATCGTTGCGTCTTCTTGTACATCTGATTATGGCCTAGATTTTTATCCAGGGGCTCATGATGTCAAAGGACACCCCTGTGAAATCCATGAGACCTTGGATGATAGCTTGGCTATCATGCCTAACCTTGTCTCTCCTATTTCTCCGAGCCGATACAAACCATTACAACTACCTCCCATCCTCCATGATTTTCCCGTGAGATATTACAAGTACCTTCCCAAGTTTGATGGAGAATCCCAAGACTTGACTACTAAGAAACATTTACAAGCCTTTGAGCATTTCTATGACCTTTTTGAGATATATCGTGATGATGTATGCATGCAGGATTTTTCCTTGTCCTTTCAAGGTGATGCAAAAGTATGGTTTAAACATTTGCAGCCTAAGTCCATAAACACTTGGGAAGAGTTTTCTTGCACCTTCTTAAAGTTTTGGTGTAGGAGAAGGCCATTGGAGCAAATACTTTCATAGTTTTATTCCCTGAGGAGGCATGAGGATGAGGCCATATCTAGTTTTAACAGGAGATTTGCAAGCTTTTATTATAACATGCCTAAGGAAGTCCAACCTCTTGAGAACACTGCTAAGATCCATTATGCAACCACCTTTCCTCTTGACCTATCCTTCCTTGTTTTGGAGAGAAAATAAACCGCCCTGCAGCAGATGTTTGTTGATTGTTTGGAGGTTGAGGAAAACCTTAAGATGTCCAAGAAATTGTCAGATCAGGATAGTGGTTGTGAAATAAAAGACACATACAAATTGGTTGGGCCCTACAAGCATAATGGGAAAGTCTCTAGCATGTCAAATCTCTCTCTTGGTATGCAGAAAATGGACTGGCTTGAGGCAGGAGCAGGCAGTCCTGCAGGGTTGTTCTCTGAAGATGGCGACCTACACTGCAATTGGTCCGCAAAGGACAATTTTAAGAAGGAGTTTGTTACACCTGTGTATGATGAATATGACAAAAAGTACCTATAGAATATGCCTAATGAGCAAGCTGTTGAAACAAAGCTTGGTGATGAAAGGAATTAAGATGTAATGCAAAGTCAGAAGGTTGAATCCGGGAAGGACGATAAGGGCACTGGAGGTGATAGCCTACCCTTGTGTTATGCCTCTTTTGAATTAATATGACACATGATTAAGGCCTCCAAGAAAAAGCAAAAAGAAACATAGATGGTGCAAACCAGAAGCCTATACAATAAAGAAGATGATAAGAAGGACCAGCCAGGCGATTCCCTTCATGCTACTAATACATTGGGAATCTGTAGTGAAGGGACAAGCTATGAAGATGGATGCAGCAATCTCCAAATAAACATACTTTCTGATATTCCACCTTTATTAGCACCACATCACATAGGAGGAATATGCCTACTCAGTTCCACCGGAGAAGCAGGGGAGCTCCCTCTTGAAGCACATCAAGCTCCTGTTACAGAAATTTCGAGTGAAAAGCAGGATTTTCCATTGAAAAAATATTTTGTGGGTCCTTCTCTGCAATCTTCCAAGTGTCATCCTAACGAATCTCTAGAAGAAGGAAGCTCTAGATGGCTTTCCCATGAGCAGGTGACAGAACATACTAGAGGTTGGCATAATTTCTATGACCTTGTGGCCGAATTCATGGAGGGTTTGGGTGAAGCTAGTGATTGGTTGCATCCCTACTTTGAAGATCAGTTTGTTTATCATTTCCTTCTCCCATTATTTATTTCATTTTTTTCCATCAAGCATGATGAAAGAACAAAAATATTAGGCAACTTGCTTGGTTGGCTTCATTGCAAGTCTGATTTCACTTAATCAGATTTGTGCACAAAGTTAGCTAGAGTAGGTAGGAAAAAATAAGCTCATCTATTATCGAGCATTTCCTTCATTACTATTTTAGTTTGTTTTCATTTTTCAGTTACCAGCACAGGTTTACAGTCACCAGCATGATTTGCAAGAGTGGCACGAATTCGTTGAAGCAGTAACTTAGAGGAGAATGGAGATGTCAAAGGAAGATTGAAGGTAGCCCAATGGTTTGGCACTTGGTCTACGGGGGTTCTTTGCTACCCCACCGAGAGGATACCATCCCTCATGGAGCCAGTTGTTAACACTCTATTTTTTAACAGTTGATTTAAGGGCCTGATAGGAATTCGATGAGGGTCCCATTCGCTCGAACTTCATATGAATTCCCCTTCAGGTTATCAGAAGTGCACAAGGAAAAGAAGAAAATGGAAGCTGTGCTGAAGGCATTGAGCAAGGATCAAAATCAAAGGCTTAGATTGATCGGAGGTGGATCAATGACTCTAAACCATTTCATGCGAGTGGACATGTTCGACCAAAGCTGCGTTTCTGTATTGCGAAATGGGTTAAAAGTCAGAAACATTCTACGGTCGACATGAGATTTGAGTTAGATCTACCGCCTCAATCAATTTCACAAGCCATACATGCACGGGTAAAAGCCACGATTTCAAATCAAGAAGGAGGGGTAGCATTCACGAAGATGAACAGCCGCGATAAAAAAAGAGAGAAATCTACGGCCTGTTACCACCTAAGTTGTACTTAGTGGTTTTTTATCAAGTGAGCCTGGTGAACTGGACAAGGATAACTTGTTCGGACTTCAGAGAACCTTCAGTCTTGCTTCTCGGAAGCTTTGTTGTACTATATCTCATGTTCATACCCCATGGGGGAATTGTAATAAATGTTCTAACATGATAGTGCATTTAAAAGACTCGGTCTCTTAGACTTTATTTGTCAATTCGATCAGCCTAGGGTGTTTTTTCCCTTGGTTATTATTGGTTGTTGAATAAACGACTAATAATTTCTGAGTTTTTCACTCCATACCTCCAAAGTTGGGGTGGTCGGCTTTGCATTTAGGCCTATTGAGGTTATTAGAGTCTATGTGTGAATGTATAAAGATGCTAGACATCATTTTTGAGTCATATGAACATGTCTCAGTCCCCCTAGGTGTTTTTCAATTTTTCAATTTTTTACTTTTTTCAGTGTTTTCTATTATCGAGCATTTCCTTCATTACTATTTTAGTTTGTTTTCATTTTTCAGTTACCAGCACAGGTTTATAGTCACCAACATGATTTGCAAGAGTGACACGAATTTGTTGAAGCAGTAACTTAGAGCAGAATGGAGATGTCAAAGGAAGATTGAAGGCAGCCCAATGGTTTGGCACTTGGTCTACGGGGGTTCTTTGCTACCCCATCGAGAGGATACCATCCCTCATGGAGCTAGTTGTTAACACTATATTTTTTAACAGTTGATTTAAGGGCCTGATAGGAGTTCAATGAGGGTCCCATTCCCTCGAACTTCATATGAATTCCCCTTTAGGTTATCAGAAGTGCAAGGAAAAGAAGAAAACAGAAGCTCTGCTGAAGGTGTTGAGAAAGGCTCAAAATCAAAGGCTCAGATTGATCGAAGGTGGATCAATGGCTCAAAACCATTTAATGCAAGCGGACATGCTCGACCAAAGCTGTGTTTCTGTATTGCGAAATGGGTTAAAAGTCAGAAACATTCTACGATCGAGACGAGATCTGAGTTAGATATATGACCTTAATCAATTTTGTAAGCCATACATACACGGGTAAAAGCCACGATTTCAAATCATGAAGGAGGGGTAGCATTAGCAAAGATGAACAGCCGTGATAAAAAAGGAGAGAAATATACGGCCTGTTACCACCTAAGTTGTACTTAGTGGTTTTTTATCAAGTGATCCTAGTGAACTGGACAAGGATAACTTGTTCAGACTTCAGAGAACCTTCAGTCTTTCTTCTCGGAAGCTTTGTTGTAATATATCTCATGTTCATACCCCATGGGGGAATTGTAATAAATGTTCCAGCATGATAGTGTATGTAAAAGACTCTGTCTCTTAGACTTTATTTGTCAATCTGATCATCCTAGGGTGTTTTTTCCCACGGTTATTATTGGTTGTTGAATAAATGACTAATAATTTCTGAGTTTTTCACTCCATACCTCCAAAGTTGGGGTGGTCGGCTTGGAATTTAGGCATATTGAGGTTATTAGAGTCTATGTGTCAATGTATAAAGATTCTAGACATCATTTTTTAGTCATATGAACATGTCTAAGTCCCCCTAGGTGTTTTTCAATTTTTCAATTTTTTAGTTTTTTCAGTGTTTCTTGTTAAAATTAAATTTTTCCAAAAATTAGGCTATTTTTTAATAGTTTAATTTGAAAAATTGATTTTGTAATAAAAGTGGGCCAAATAGTCAATTTAGTCATATGTAGGTGCTCATTTTCAAGCTAAGAGCACCATGTAAACCCATGAATCCACTATTTCCTAGTTTTGAGTGATTTTCCATCACTCAGGTCAGAAAGCCCCAAAAATCAATTATTGATTATTTTAATTAATAAATTGATGAATAATGGAGCAAATCCAAAATCATAGATCAGTGGATTCTCAGTCGATTTGATTGAAATCAGTCAGATCTGAAGCAGATTGATTGGATCTGACAAATCCTTAACTGAATGAGGTGATCAAATCAGATCCAGAGTTGATATTCAGCATCCTTTATGGGGAATTTCTCCCTCCCTCTCTCCTCAAGACGTTTTGGCTCATCTAGATGAGTTTTGGTGGATGCTTCAGTCAACAGGTTGAGGTGTTAGTCAGATCATCTCTCTGATTGACAATTGCACTTAGTGAGACTCATATCTGGCTCAGTTACACACAGATCAGGCATTGATGGACTCTCCATCAACATATTTGGTCTATCTCCTTGGGATTTGAGCCCCCGCTGGGCTGGAAGGCCTATAATTTGTATATATCCTGCTTGAGGCTCCCTCTTCCAAGCTAGTTAGAGATGGACTGAAGGGATTGCCATTGTAACTTTGTATTTGATCATCATTTGTGAATAAAGAAGCTTTGGAGGCTATACTATGTAGTGCATGTGTATGTGTGGATTCTCAGTGTTATGCTGCTGATGTGGTAGCTGCAATTTCTTGCCAAATTCTGTGCTGCTTCTGTGTTCTGGCTTCAAGGATTCGGCTGAATCTAGTAAGGGTGTAAACTAGGAAATATAGATTGCTTGATCTTGTTTATCCATATGATGTATGATCAAAAATTTCAGTTATATGCTTAAATAAGGTTATTTTGGCATGATCTTTCATTTTTGTTGCTTTATACATCTATATCCAGATCTCACGAGGGGTGTGCAGGCTTGTGTTATTTAGTTGCAGGTTCTCGATTGGATGAAGGTGTGGATCTATATTGATGCCATTCCTATCCAATAATTTCAACACTCTGTCCCTCAGCACTCCACAAAAGGGCCTCCTTTCAGCTTGCTCCATTCAAGCAGCGATCTGACCTTCTCTCCTCTTCTTCTCATTTCTACAAAAAATCAACATTTTTACCCGATTACTATGTTTGTAGCTTTGATTTTGCTTAGATATATCATATTAAAATTAATTTGAACATATATCTATCTTATCAGAGCCTATAGTCTAGATCTTGCACTTAAAAAAGTTTCATAAGCATTCTAGATCTAACTTTAGGGAAATCATCTTTTTGCATGAATATTTAAAGAAAACTTGTAGATCGCATGCATTAGATTTCCTTTCGTTGTTATAAAATTTAATATTCTACAATATCAGTGCACATTTCATTGGATGCACAAAAATCAAGCCAAGATCCCAAGGAAAGCTTGCTTTCCTTGGTTCCTTTTTTGCCTGTTTAGCTAGTTTTAACTTCATTTTTTTGAGATAAGGTAGGCTGATCCAAAGGTACTCTTAAAGTGATTTTGGGATTATGTTATTCTAACATGCTCACTTTATTTTAGCAGGTCTGACAGAAAATAAAGGAAGCTGCTGTGCGAAGTGGCCTCAGGAGCGTTCAAATCCCTGCAGGGGTCTCCCTTTTCACTAAAATCTTAAAATTTTTACAAAGTTGTAAGATCTTGGCTTCAGCATATATAAGGAATAAGAAGTTTCTGATAGTTTGGTTCATCGATATTGTAACCAATAATAGATAAAATTATTTTTGGAATAGGTTCTTTCGAGCCCATTCCCCATCCCCCCTGGGGGGATTTGCGTAAGTGTCATTTTCGTCGCTTTCTTCTCATTTATTTTTTAAACTAGCATTGATCTAATTTGTAGGGTAGTATACTTGATTTTAGTATTAATTTCATATTCCACCTTTTTTTATCAAAGTAATCATAATACTTACCCCACAATTTCCCGATTGACCCGAAAGGGGAAAGAGATTCATGGTAGGACTAATTAGAAAGCTAGAATCATCTATATATTTTATTTTCAATCATTTGTTTTCATCTATCATAAAATTAACCCCTCCTCGATTCCTCGATTGAGATCCACTTGGATCGAAAGAGGTTCCTGGAGGGTTTTCTTTTAAACAAGAACACCAAGTTTAAAACTTACTAAAATTTACAAGACTCCAGTGTGTATGCTCCACACTTGGCTATGGTTCGTCCGATCAATCAAGCTGTATCAAAATCACTTGGGTGACTAGTATAATTAGGACTCACTCTCCCCAACTGACAAACCATCAAGTGAAAATCCAACACCTATATCAAACCTTTTACGGTGGAAAAATACCGAAAGGAAGCGGGAACTTTTGAAAAGTGACCTCGGGGTGCCGATCTCTGTCACACCCTAATGGGTGCATTACGAACAATAGCCCCAGAGACTCCATTTCATCCCACATATTCCTTGCGGGTAGCTGTGAAGGTTTAGTTTTGGACATACTCCAAGTACTCTCGGGTATATGTGGAGTCTCCCCTTCACCTAATTTTAATCAACTCACACTTCATTTTGAACTTAAAACATACCAAGAGGCAATCGCAAAACACTCATTCCAAGCACGCGCAAGTACATTGTTTCTATTTTTTGACTCCATTCTAAGGCACTGGCTATTTTCTTGCTTTATATATATATTGTGTCTCAGCATTGTGCTTTCGTGTGTTCATCTTTTGTATCTTGCCATCTTTGATCATCTATAGTTAAATTGCAAACTCCTAAGTAACTCAATCAATTTAACATCACAACACTAAGTAATTATCCTTAGTAACTTAATAGGGTCTACCCCCCTTGGCTTCGTTAGGAGTTGATCCTAAAAGGAGGAGTCAAGAACAAGGTGACAGCCTTGACTCGAGACTTGCCCCCAAGGACACACCGAGTGGCTTGAATATTTCTGCCACATGACCCAGGTGTGTGAAAGGTGGCAACAATATTTTGGCGCCGTTGCCGGGGATAAATCTTTTTATTCCCAAGTACGAATTAGCTTAACTTTTTTCTAAACAACTAAAAAGATAAAAACTTTTGATTGATCTAGTCTTTAAAAAACATAAAAATTAAAACTCAATCCATCTGGTGACTCCACTGTCTAACATCCCTTCAAGAATATCTACCCGAAAAAACTGCCAACAATTATTCAATCCTCTCCCTGATCTCAAAAGGTTTATTAGGGAAAGATTGAATAGGAAGACTTCTCATAGAAACCTTGAATATTTAGGAGACCAATCCTTCTGAGATATCCATCACATATTTGTAGAGAGTCATGTTCACCAATCTCAAGAAATGACGGAGTTATTCAAACCCCTTGAATTTTCTCAGATAACAGGTGCTCCCCATGCAATTCCAAAAGATGATATCAAGAATCTCCCCATATTTTAGGGCAATAATGCGATCACTACCAAGTCTCACCTTCGAAAGTTTGAAAAGCACCTAGTCAGTTATTGCAATGATGCTGCCCATGACCATGACGATGTCAAAATGACGCTCTTTGCTTTATCCTTGGAAGATGATGCTGAAGAATGGTACTTCGACCTAGATGATGACTCATATAAAAGTCTTAGTGAATTCCTAGAGGGTTTTAAGAAGAAATGGGGGGAAAAGAAAGAGCCAAGACATCTTCTTGCTACCCTCCATAACATAAAGAAGATGGAGAATGAAACCATTGATGAATTTAATACTAAGTTCAGGTGTGTGGTTGCGGACCTCCATAGAGAAATCAAGCCACAGGATGCCTCCATCCTCATATATTACATCAAAGCTTTCACTAGTGATTTGAGGTACCAGTTAAGAGACAAAGAGCCAACCGATCTAAAAACTGCTCAAGAATTGGCTGAGAAAATAGAAAGGAATATGTAGTCTTCAGGCAAATCCAACATTCTAGGTTACACTAGGGGAAACACTTCATACAACAAATAAAAGGGAAAAGCCTTTGAATCAGAAGAAAAAGGAGCCTCTAAAGATCCCATGGAAAAGGTAACAGCCATGATAAAAGACTTGGTTACTAGTCAAAACCCACTTATGGCAGATGAGTCTACACAATTGAATCTTATGCACAATAGAATAATCACAATGGAAAGAAATAATGGAACTAGGACTTTTCATCCTAGGCAGAATCAAATGTATCAAAAGAAGTTTCCTCAATAAGAGGCTAGGATTCCAAACCAGTTAGACTCAGCTAACATGGTAGAAGAAGTAATTCCATGGTGTAGACCCTGTGAACAATTCCATCAAGAAAGCACTTGTAGTATGTTGCAAATCAAGTCATGGAACATGGACTTCCCAAGGTCAGTAATCAAGAAATAGATGCAAGCAAGCATGATCATATATACATGGTAGGCTAGGCCTACCCTTTGTCACCATCTAAACAGTACAAGCCTGAGGATGAAACCTTTGCATAATCTTATAGTGAAACTTATGATGAAAACTGTAATATACATGATGGGACTCCTATGTGTTCTCCATATAATGATGACAGTTTGGAAGGTTTACTACCTTGTGACCTTTTCTCTGAAGAAGATGAGTATGAAAATGAGAACAAGTATGTCTTGGAGCATGATACAAGTGACGAAGACTCCCTTATCCCCGACAAAGATGTTGATGAGGAGTCTTGGACATTCCTGGAAAATCCAGTCTATGACATGAATAAAGAGGAAAATAATGAACCAGAAAATTTTGATGGTTTTGTTGATTTCTCTATCTATGGCATATCTAAAGGAGAGAGCATGGACCATGTGGCCTTAGGAAACTTTCATATGAAAAAGGAGCATGGAGTTTATCGACATGATCAATTTGAGCCATATATGAGTATCAGTAATGAAGACAAAGAGAACTCGATATCGGAACCTGATATCAACAATGGGGAATCCATCACATCTAACATAGATGATGGTGATGACTATTGGGATTTTTGTGGATATGTTATTAAGAATCCTATCTATGCTATATCCAACAAGGGGAGTGTCTATTTAGAAATTTGTGGAAGTCCAATCTACTATACTTCCATAGAGGGAAGCATGGATATGGAGACCTTGTAAAATCCTAGCATGGAAAAGCAACATTCAAAACTCTTATATGATCATTCAAAGTCATATCATGCAGAGCTGCACAAAGGTATCAATAATGAATACATGGACAAGCAGTGTTGTGAAAAGACAGATGTGATGCAGTTATTAGAATATCAGCCTCAACTATCATCTTCACATATAGATTTTCCTCATGACTTGGAGCCGCTTGGGGCTTATAGAGTGAATTATCATCCAGCAAGCCTTGATGATCTGTATGATGGTGTAGCCAATCTACCTCATCATTCCCATTTGTACATCAACCTTGTCCAGTCATGCATAGAAGCATCCTGCGCAGGAACTTACCAGTTTGGGAGAAATTTTGATGACATTATTCATGCCTATGATTTCCCATCCATCCCGCCACTTCCGGATCATCACGTAGGTTTGCATTTTCTTAATAAAGTATCCTTACTGTGGCTGGTAACCAAAGACAATGATTTTTTTTATGTTAATAAAATTCTTAGGTGGTTACATTGGATTTCTGATTACACTTAACCCTTTTTATATCATGCTTAGAGTAGGAAAATAAGTTCCTCGAAAAAGAGCATTTAGTTTCCATATTTTTTGTTTTGTACTTAACTATAATCAAACATTTTTGTTTTCATTAGTTAGTTACATTTATTTTGTTTAAATAAATTAGCTTAATGGTTCATTTGGTTTTTTATGTAAAGCTTGTGCTACTAAGGTTTTTTTTTGTCAAGTTGAGATGTTTTTATAGGGTATATAAACCAGAGATTCTGATGTTCTCATATCCTCTCCTTGCCTTAAAGACCAGATCGAGCACGCATCCCATAGTTGGAGCTAGAATGTTACCACCTAAGTTGTACTTAGTGATTTTTTATCAAGTGAGCGTGCTGAATTGGACAAGGATAACTTGTTCGGACTTCAGAGAACCTTCAGTCTTGCTTCTCGGAAGCTTTGGTGTACTATATCACATGTTCGTACCCCATGGGGAAATTGTAATAAATGTTCTAGCATGATAGTGTCTATAAAATACTTAGTATCTTAGACTTTATTTGTCAATCTGATCATCCCATGGTGTTTTTTCCCTTGGTTATTATTGGTTGTTGAATAAATGACTGATAATTTCTGAGTTTTTCACTCCATACCTCCAAAGTTGGGGTGGTCGGCTTGGAATTTAGGCCTATTGAGGTTATTAGAGTCTATGTGTCAATGTATAAACAGCTAGACATCATTTTTGAGTCATATGAACATGTCTAAGTCCCCCTGGGTTTTTTTCAATGTTTCAATTTTTTAGTTTTTTCAGCGTTTTTTATTAAAATTAATTTTTTCCAAAACTTAGGCTATTTTTTAATAGTTTAATTGGAAAAATTGATTTTGTAATAAAAGTGGGCCAAATAGTCAGTTTCAGTCATGTAGGTGCTCATTTTCAAGCTAAGAGCACCATGTAAACCCATGAACCCACTATTTCCTAGTTTTGAGTGATTTTCCATCACTCAGGTCAGAAAGCCCCAAAAATCAGTTATTGATTATTTTAATTAATAAATTGATGAATAATGGAGCAAATCCAAAATCATAGATCAGGGGATTCTCAGCCGATTTGATTGAAATCAGTCAGATCTGAAGCAGATTGACTGGATCTGACAAATCCTTAACTGAAGGAGGTGATCAAATCAGATCCAGAGTTGATATTCAACATCCTTTATGGGGAATTTCACCTTCCCTCTCTCCTCAACACGTTTTGGCTCATCTCGATGAGTTTTGGTGGATGCTTTAGTCAACAGGTCGAGGTGTCAGTCAGATCAACTCTCCGATTGACAATTGCACTTAGTGAGACTCAGATCTGGCTTAGTTAAACACATATCAGGCATTGATGGACTCTCCATAAGCATATTTGGTCTATCTCCTTGGGATTTGCACCCCCCCGGGGCTGGATGGCCTATAATTTGTATATATCCTGCTTGAGGCTCCCTCTTCCAAGCTAGTTAGAGCTAGACTGAAGGGATTGCCATTGTAACTTTGTATTTGATCATCATTTGTGAATAAAGAAGATTTGGAGGCTATACTGTGTAGTGCATGTGTATGTGTCGATTCTCAGTGTTATGTTGCTGATGTGGTAGCTGCAATTTCTTGCCAAATTCTGTGCTGCTTCTGTGTTCTGGCTTCAAGGATTCGGCTAAATCTAGTAAGTGTGTAAACTAGAAAAGATAGATTGCTTGATCTTGTTTATCCATATGATGTATGGTCAAAAATTTCAGTTATATGCTTAAATAAGGTTATTTTGGCATGATCTTTCATTTTTGTTGCTTTATACATCTATATCCAGATCTCATGAGGTGTGTGCAGGCTTGTGTTATTTAGTTGCAGGTTCCCGATTGGATGAAGGTGTGGATCTCGATTGACACCATTCCTATCCAATAATCTCAAGACTCTGTCCCTCAGCACTCCACAAAAGGGAATCCTTTCAACTTGCTCCATTCAAGCAACAATCCGACCTTCTATCCTCTTCTTCTCATTTCTACAAAAAATCAACATTTTTACCGGGTTACTCTGTTCGTAGCTTTGATTTTGCTTAGATATATCATATTAAAATTAATTCCAACATAGATCTATCTTATCAGAGCCTATAGTCTAGATCTTCCACTTAAAAAAGTTTCATAAGCATTCTAGATCTAGCTTTAGGGAAATCATTTTTTTGCATGAAAATTTAAAGAAAAATTGTAGATCGCATGCATTAGATTTCCTTTCGTTGTTATAAAATTTAATATTCTACAATATCAGTGCATATTTCATTGGCTGCACAAACAGCAATCCAAGATCTCAAGGAAACCTTTCTTTCCTTGGTTCCTTTTTCACCTGTTTAGCTAGTTTTAACTTCATTTTTTTGAGATAAGGTATGCTGATCCAAAGGTACTCTTAAAGTGCTTTTGGGTGTATGTTATTCTAACATGCTCACTGTCTTTTAGCAGTTCTGATAGAAAATAAAGGAAGCTGCTGTCCGAAGTAGCCTCAGGAGCGTTCAAATCCCCCTAGGGGTCTCCCTTTTCACTAAAATCTTAAAATTTTTACAAAGTTGTAAGATCTTGGTTTTAGCCTATATAAGGACCAAGAAGTTTTTGATAGTTCAGTTCATTGATATTGTAACCAATAATAAATAAAATTATTTTTGGAATAGGCTCTTTCGAGCCCATTCCCCATCCCCCCTGGGGGGATTTGCGTCGGTGTCCTTTTCGTCGCTTTCTGCTCATTTATTTTTTAAACTAGCATTGATCTAATTTCCAGGGTAGTATACTTGATTTTAGTATTAATTTCATATTCCACTTTTTGTTTTTCAAAGTAATCATAATACTTACCCCACGATTTCCCGATTGACCCGAAAGGGGAAAGAGATTCGTGGTAGGACTAATTAGAAAACTAGAATCATGTATCTGTTTTCTTTTCAATCATTTGTTTTCAGCTATCATAAAATTAACCCCTCCTCGATTCCCCGATTGAGATCCACTTGGATCGAAAGAGGTTCCTTGAGGGTTTTCTTTTAAACAAGAACACACAGTTTAAAACTTACTAAAATTTACAAGACTCGAGTGTGTATGCTCTGCACTTGGCTGCGGTTCGTCCAATCAGTCAAGTTGTATCAAAAGCACTTCGGTGACTAGTATAATTGGTACTCACTCTCCCCAACTCATAAACCATCAGGTGAAAATCCAACACCTAGATCAAACCTTTTACGGTGGCAATACTTGAGAGTACTTGGAGTATGTCCAAAACTAAACCTTATTCATATCTTCTTGATAGCCTTTGAACGACGTGGTCTATAAGAAGTAGGATGGTCGAAGAAGCAGAAAGATATACCCGAAGCAATGTAAAGTAAACAATTAGCCATCAGCATACCGCATGGGAATCACTTTTGCAAGGAAGAACGGAAGAAAGCTCTGCGATGGTATTCCGCGTTATCACGTGTCACGTCTCCATAATGTTCATTGTTTATATTTGTAAAATTTGGTGATAGTCCCACTCACTATGCTGTTAACACATGATAGTGACCTGTAAGAATGTTCAAATTGGTAGTCTCAACATTAGAATTGTATAAATACACTCCTCATAGAGGGAGATGAAGAGTTGGTTGGATTGGGAAACATTATAGCGCTAAGGCTCTCTATTGTAAATAAGATTTGATGCCTGTGTTATGAATAAAATTGCAGAGGAGAAGTTGTTTATCATAGCAGAGATTTATGTGTAGTTACTTTTCCTAATCATGTATCTTCTTTTATGTGTAATGTATTTCCTGTTTTCGCTCCAATCTACTGATTGCTTTCATGTCTGCAACTTAGGGTATAAAAGTTAGGAAGTCATACTCATTATGCTCAGCCTGTTGTTCTACACATTTATCAATTGTTCTTCTAAAGTTGTCTGGAATTCATCTCACTGGTGCTCCACATGATGGGTTGTTCGCTGTCTTGTCCTCCAACTCCCTGCTAAATATCTCATGATTGGGAGATGAGCGGCTACCTTGCCTCTGTTTGCAACCCTACGCCTTCCTTTCCTCTTGCAAGTGTTCACTAAATAGGTTCTCGACTCCATTGCCAATGGTTCCCGCCCTCATAATCCCAACTTGCATCTCACCTTTATATACTTTGTCCCATTCAGGATCGTGGCCCCCTAATTATTCTTGACTGAAAATCTTACGGGGAGTAAACTCCAAAGATGAACGAGAGATCCCTCTCTGACTGCACAGGGCCGGAGGCGCAGTCTAAAGCGGCTTGCTATTGCCCAGGAGTGAGGCCCCTCCTCCCTTTGTGCTCGACCTTGGGGCCCAAAAATCGCGGTGCGAACACGTTGCTCCAACAATTAGAAAAAGCCTTAAATAATCAGTGATGCATCTCAATAACTTTAAAAAATGTATCCATGTTATGTTGGTCTTACTTTAAAAATAATTAATATCTCTTACTACATTATTTGTAACAAAAATTAAACTAATTACTTAAAATTTGATTTTTGACCTGATATTTTTAACTTATTTCTCAAAACATTATTCAAACTAAATAGCCATCAAAATTAATATTTTTTTGTCAATCCAAGATTGACAAGCATAAATACTTGTACATCAACCCCAATCACGACGTTTTCTGTCGTTTCACCCACTTTAGTTCTATATAACATATTCATTCTCTTTAGCAAGAACACACCAGTTGCAGTACATTCAATGTGCAAAGTTTCTATATGAATGATTCATTAGTTGACTGCCTCTTTCAGGCTTTGCAATCGTAGTAATGCTTACAAAGATAGGATATCTAGTTCGTGCCACGATGTCTTTGCAATCACTACGAATATGTTCAGTCAGGCTTGGTTTTCAGCTTGCATTAGTTGCTTATTTGGCTGTTTTCATAGTTTATTTTTTCATACCAATGATTATGGGGGAAAAATCCTTTACGTATAATAAGATATCTGTAATATTTGATTGTTGAAATGGTTGTAGTTACCAGGGTATGCAAGCACTATACAATAATCACCGTGAATGGACAGCTACCAGGTCCAACTCTTTATGTCGACGACGGAGACACTGTTGTTGTTACAGTTGTTAACAATGCACAGTAAAATGCCACTATTCACTGGTGTGTTTCCCTAACCTTATTGAACATTTTTTTAAAACAGTACATCTGTTTTTGTTATAGATAGGTTTGTTGACAAAGATTATAAAGCTTGTGCTTAAATCTTACAGGCATGGAGTGCAGCAGTTGCGTACACGGTGGGCTGATGGACCCGAGTATATTACACAATGCCCCATTCTTCCAGGTGGAAATTTTACACAGAGGTTCACCATTAATGGACAGGAAGGAACCTTGTTTTGGCATGCTCATTCTTCATGGCTCGGAGCTACCGTGCATGGAGCTATAATAATCTATCCTAAGAAAGGAAAATCATATCCCTTTCCTAAACCGCATGCGGAAGTTCCTATTATAATAGGTGATGAGCTGCTATGAAATTTTATAGACAAATGTTTGCATGTCTAATGGGTTTTAGTTGTTAATATTGATTCAAAGCGATCGTTTTATTGAACAGGAGAACGGTGGAACAGTAATCCCGTGGCCGTTATAGAAGCAGCAACCCTGTCCGGTGGTGCCCCGAATTTATCCGATTACTTCACCATAAATGGACAGCCAGGAGATCTGTTTGCCTGCCCGAGTATTAATTCTCTACTTTTATACAGACTTTATTCAACTTATATAAATTGTTGTTTTGAAAAACGACATAAACTTATCAAAGTGTTCTTGATGCAGAAACATTCAGGGTACCTATAAAAAGCGGTGATACGTACCTCCTGAGGATCGTGAATGCTGCGCTCAATACTGGGCATTTTTTCAAGCTTGCAGGCCACGAATTTACAGTTGTAGCTGTGGATGCTTCCTACACCAAGCCATACAAAACCGATGTAGTCGTCGTCGCTGCCGGCCAGACTACAGATGTTCTTATCACAGCCAACCAGCCTGTGGGCAAATACTATATGGCCGCCCGAGCATATAATAATATGGGAGCAGGCAATTTCGATAACACCACAGCTACGGCCATTCTACAGTATATTGGATATCAAAATTCTACGATTCGCAGTTTCCCTAGCCGTCGCTTGGCTTCCAAGGAGCACCCAGTAGACGTCCCACAAAGCATAAGTAAACGCTTCATCTACACAGTGGGACTGGGGTTGTCTCCGTGCGCCACTGGGAAGACCTGTGCAGGCCCCAACGGAACGAGGCTGAATGCAAGCATAAACAACATATCATTTGTATCGCCCACGATCGCGGTGCTACAAGCGTATTATTTCGGCATTAAAGGTGTCCTCACGACAGATTTTCCATCAAGGCCTCCATTTAAATTCAACTACACCGGGGACAACATACGCAAAAGTCTTTGGGCTCCTGTAGAAGCAACAAAAGTGAAGGTGCTGAAATACAATTCGACAGTGCAACTGGTTTACCAGGCAACAAACATCTTCTTGGCAGAGAACCATCCAATGCATCTTCATGGATACAACTTTTACGTGGTGGGACAGGGCTTCGGGAACTATAACCCAAAGACCGATCCGCTTAAGTTTAATCTGGTTGATCCCC
>LPNX011000731.1:121313-139937 GCA_001517045.1 Pseudotsuga menziesii | reverse complement strand
AGGCTTGGTCAAAGTAGCAGGAATAAATACATCTCTGAAATTGAAGAGTAAAGGACGAATGTTCGTTCTTTGTCGCATATGAAGAGAACGGAGACTGAGTAGTGGATGCGCTTTCAGTTTAGAACACCCAACGTCGAGAAATTGAACAAAGCACTTCATTTGATCTAGATTTAATGGGATGTAATTTTAAATATTAGAATTAGTGTTTCGGAAGGTTGCTGAAATCAGGTTCACTTTATTATCCGATAAAGTAATAAAATATTATTATTTAAAAAATTAAATCTCTTAATAAATTTATATATTTGGTTTTTGGACCATTTTATTTTCTAATAATTTTATTTATTTGGTTTTTTGTTAATTTTAATTTAGGATTTTTTTTATTGGAATTTTGGACCATTTTATTTTCTAATATTTTTATTTATTTGGTTTTTTGTCAATTTTAATTTAGAATATTTTTTATTGGAATTTTGTTGATGAAAATGGACAGATTCTTATAACTTTCTGTACATGTTTTTTATTCGTATTGGAATGAAAATTTGTAGTGATCATTTATTATTTTAAAACTAAAAAAAGGTTTAATATCATTTTATTTTTATTGTATCATGATTAAAAATAAAGTTGGAAGAAATTATGAAAATTATAATTCTTTTATGTATATATAAAAAATAAAAATAAAGTTTAAAAAAAGATATAAGATGATAAATTTGATGTTTATGTATTTATATATATATGTATGTATGATTTTAGGATAGATTTTTAAGTAAAATGAATGTTTGCTAAATTTATCCGATTGAATTTATAATAATTTTCTTATATGGAATTATTTAGTTGATATCAACTTACATTTTACAATAAGAGTTAATATTTAATTTCATATTGTAATGATGGTAGCATTGATAGGCATAGCTTACATGATTTTTGGTATGCACTTTAATTAAGTATTATTTTCAAGGGAACCATTGTATTGATCCTACATGCTACAAGTACAATAGCGCATAGCAATTGTTGCAAGAGGATGTGTCATTCAAAAGTAGTGAAATGCAAATTTATGCTTCACATTGTCTCTTCTTTTAGTTTGTTTATAAATATACACAAAATATCAAAATTAAGGAGATTTTAGTTGGATCTTTATGTGGGAAATTTTCTTGTCTCAATGTATATATATACTCATTGTTTTTTTTTAAATGTGGTTCACCATTTTTTAGAGGGCTACTCCACCGAAAATTTCAATACCTGATATTCAAACTGAATCAAGGTATGGTTAGCTCATCATTCACAACATTTATTACAAAGGGATGTACAAGAGCATCATGTCACTTACAAGAGTAGAACTTGGGTGGGGAGGGTAACATTCATTCCTCCCAACCACCCAAGCTACATCCATTTGACCTATATACTCATTGTTACTTATATGAATTTCCATAAAATAGATTTATTTCTTTTTTTCCAAGTTGATCTTTAGTTTTCTTCTACATGCAACTTGGGTGTTAATACTTACATATATAATGTTAAAATTAAAACATCATATAAAAAAAATTTCACATACAAGATAAAACTTCAAATAAAAATCTTTATTTAAATATTTAAATTTAATTTTTATTTATAAGATTTATAAAGTAGTTGGAAATGAAGAAATTTAAATTTATAAGGAACTTTCATGAGATTAAAAAATATTTTAAAACAGAATATTTGGTTGTATGTTTAGTGGAGTATATTCAGCTTACATCTTCACAACAAACACAATGTAATATTGAACTATCATAAATGCTACTTCACTTCAATATTGTGAGGGGAATTAACATTTTAACATTGTGAGGTTGAACTATCATAAATGCTATTGCACTTTTACATTCAGAGGCTCATTAACATTTTAACATTGTGAGGTTTTATGGAAAAGGTGACAACAATATAAATTTAATTTGGATTTATTTTATTTTTAATTAATAGAATATTAAATAATTAAATAATATTTATATATTTAATAATTTTTATTTTTTTTTATATTTGGTTTTTTGACCATTTTATTTTCTAATATTTTTATTTATTTGGTTTTTTTGTCAATTTTAATTTAAGATTTTTTTTATTGGAATTTTGTTCATGAAAATGGACAGATTTTTACGACTCTTTTATGGGAATGAAAATCTCTAGCGGTTATTTATTATTTTAAAACTAAAAAAAGTTCAATATCATTTTATTTTTATTGGATCATAATTAAAAATAAAGTTGGAAGAAATTATGCAAAATTATAAATTTTTTTTTGTACATTTAAAATTGTTTATATATAAAAAATAAAAATAAAGTTTAAAAAAAGATATAAGATAGTAAATTTTATGTTTATGTATTTTTAAAAATATTTATATATAAGTATGATTTTATGATAGATTCTTAGTTAAAATGAATGTTTGCTAAAATTATCAGATTGAATTTATAATAATTTTTTTATATGTAATTATTTAGTTGATATCAACTTACATTTTACAATAAGAGTTAATATTTAATTCCATATTGTAATGATAGTCATTATTGATAAGCATAGCTTACCTGATTTTTGGTATGCACTTTAATTAACTATTATTTTCAACTGAACCATTGTATTGATCCTACATGCTAGAAGTACAATAGCTCGTAGCAATTGTTGTAAGAGGATGTGTCATTCAAAAGTAGTGAAATGCAAATTTATGCTCCACATTGTCTCTTCTTTTAGTTTGTCTATAAATATACACAAAATATCAAAATTAAGGAGATTTTAGTTGGATCTTTATGTGGTAAATTTTCTTGTCTCAATGTATATATATATACTCATTGTTACTCATATGAATTTCCATAAAATCGATTTATTTCTTTTTCTCGAAATCGATCTTTTGTTTTCTTCTACATGCAACTTGGGTGTTAATACTTACATATATAATGTTAAAATTAAAACATCATATAATTTTTTTTGACATATAAGACAAAACTTCAAATAAAAATCATTATTTAAATATTTAAATTTAAATTTTATTTATGAGATTTATAAAGTAGTTAGAAATGAAGAAATTTAAATTTATAACAAACTTTCATGAGATTAAATCCGAAGATTAAAATATTTTAAAACAAAATCTTTGGTTGTATGTTTAGTGGAGCATATTCAGCTTACATCTTCACAACAAACACATATGTAATATTGAACTATCATAAATGCTACTTCACTTTAATATTGTGAGGGAAATTAACATTTTAACATTGTGAGGTTGAACTATCATAAATGCTATTGCACTTTTGCATTGGGAGGCACGTTAACATTTTAACATTGTGAGGTTTTATGGAAAAAGTCACAACAATATAAATTTAATTTGGATTTATTTTATTTTTAATTAATAGAATATAAAATAATTAAATAATATTTATATATTTAATAATTAAAAGGTGTTTTTTTTTAATTAATAATGTTTGTTAAAAATAAATTAATTGTAATACAAGAATTAATGGTTTTTTATTATTTTTTTGGAATATATATTAATAAGTAAGCCACTTATTTGGAAGTAGATTATGTTGACATAGTTATTTTTCATCTTTCTTTTTTACAGTAATAATATTGTTCTTGTGATAAAGAATCTCTATAATTTTGAGAGAGAATTAAACATCCAGGTTATTTTGTTTTTATTTTTTATTATGTTTACCATTGTTAACAACATTAAAACAAAAGTTATGATAATCAAATCCAAAAAATAATTTATGCTAATTTTGTGTATTACAACATTAGTTTAAAGAAACTCATTCCATACATTTATTTTAGAGTTCATCTTGATTATAAAATTAAATAGAACTATAACATCTAGAAAAAGTACAATTTATCACGTTGATTTTGATGTCTTGCTTCACAAAAGTGACTACCTATAAAATGTGAAAGAAACAATCATTTTTTTTGTCAAAAAATCAAGTCAAGAAATTTTTGCGGCAAACATCAACACTCTGGCAATGACACATTACTTCCACATGTCATGGTCTTGTAAATTTTGTGATTTGTCTTTTAGTAGTAATTATGATGTTTTAGTGTCAAACATTTCTCTCAACACCAATGATGTAATATCCTATTTCAAATATAGTGTATTGTTGCAATTGCAATAATTACCAGCTTAGATCCAAATCCTAGGCTCTATCGAGTGCCGAGATGGATCAAATCTCTAGAGCTGCAAACCTCTTCTTAGGTATCCATTGATTTGATTCAAACCAAAAGACACCTCTTTTTATTCAAGGTCCACATATAATATTTTTAGTATTAATATATAATATTATTTATGGCCGACATATAATATTTTTTATTATTTTCTATTTTTTTAGGACGAACATTGCATCATTTCCTCACACATGGTTTTAAAACCATATGGAAGGCCCTCCTACAACCATGGGTTGTTTAGGAGGCCTTGCACATAGTCTTAAAACCATTTGCAAGGCCCTCCTAAACCATGTACAATAAAACCATGGGTTGTCTAGGAGGCCTTGCACATGGTTTAAAAACCATGTGCAAAGCCTCCTAAACCATGTACAATAAAACCATGGGTTGTTTAGAATGTCTTGCACATTGTTTTAAAACCATGTGCAAGGCCAACACTTTTTTGCGGATAATTCAATTTTGTGTTTTTTTCTTTACCCAGATATTTTTTTTATGGATAATTAAATTTTTACTTTTTTATTCTTTTGTTAGGTAGGAAGATTACAACGTCTCCCCCATATTAGATTGTTTTATTTTGGCCTATTAGAAAATATATTTTTTATTAATAAAAATAACGTTACGAAAGTGATATTATTTTTTTATTGTGTTACAAAATCTCTCCCATAATATTCACTATCACTATTATTTTTTGCCAACATGCTACAAATGTTACATCACTTTACAAGATCTCTCCCATAATATTCACTATCATTATTATTTTTTTCCGACATGTTACAAACATTACTAACTTTATATCACGTTACAAGATCTCTCCCATAATATTCACTATCACTATTATTTTTTGCCGACATGTTATAAATGTTACATCACGTTACAAGATCTCCCCCATACTAGGCTGTAGAGCGCCTCTCGGCGCAATCGAGGACAAAAAGGAAAAAAATAATAAATTTAAATTTAAATATTTTGTATTGCTTTGTTTTATCTTTTATTGTTTAGTATTTACAAAACATTTTTCTACATGGATACTTTTATGTGCATATGTTTTATGACTTAAACCTTCTGATTTAGTGGATTTACATTGTTTATTCAATTGACTATAAATACATTTGTAATAAGTGAAAAAAATAATAGAACAATTTTTTTTACTGTTTTTGCTTAACCTTTTATGTTGCGTGTATACCTAGGGTACCTTCATGTGTAACCCAGGGAGAGAAGGCTAGTTTCTACGACCAAGAGGGGTGTTATTGAGCAATGGTGGTCATGGATGGTCCCTTTGGTCATCATTTAGGGATACTATGGCTTAATGGCATTGTTGACTTCCCTTTATTGGGGTTTTTAACCTCGGGGTTGTTGCATGTTCCCCCTAAGGGTTCACCACTGGGTAATATGGCTCCATCTCTTGTTTACATGCTCAAGTGGCCTTTGCTTCAGTAGTGAGACCTTCTTCTGCACTCACATCCACTTATGACACCCTACTCGCCTCTTAGATTGCTAACCTATTCTCTCACTGGCCTTATCTCCTCAGAGGAAGACATCCTCCATGCGAGGCCTTCTTGATGCTTTCAGGAGGGAGTTGAGGGAATTTACATCATTATAGGGGTTATATGGGGTATAGCACCCTCCCTCCATCTCAGTCCAACCTTTTGTCCGAAGTGATTCACTTATTTGAGGGTATTTTGGCACCTGCGAGTAAAAGTACCTTATGTAGCCTACCTTGAGCCTACTGTAGGCTATATTTTATTATTATTTTCTTCTAATTTACAGCTGGCATTTTATAATTTCAAATTGACTTATTTTAAGGCATGTAGGCCTAGATATTTTTAAAAAGTTAGTGTGAGATCATATAAATAGATCTCCTCACTTTCATTTTAAAGATAGAACTTATGGGATAAAACACTATGCACCATTTTACCCCTGCTAGGGCTTTTTGGATGGATGTGCTCCTCTTGTAGGTGTTTTTTCCTGGGTAAATGCAATCTTTTTCTGGTAATTCTTTGGTGAATTTCTCTTCTTTTGGTGATGCTTTGATTTGTTGGATGAAAACAAGCACAAAGAGGTGAGGCTACTCATATTTTTGTTTGAATGTTGGTGGATGTGCATATTCAAGTCTTAGTGGTAGCCCTAGTGATGCACATTTTCCTAGGATCGCCCATAACCTTTCATTCTTGTCATCTTAGTAAATTGAGGCATGTCTTCTTGTGAGGGTTCCCTAGGGTTTCTCCTTAGTGTTTCTAGGATAGTTGCTTGACCTAGGAACTTTTCCTTTTAAGGTTAGCCATCTTCCCTAGATTCCCTAGGTTGCGGTAGGGATTTTTGCTAGGGTTAGTTCCCTTGGTTTTCACACCTTTTCTATTCTAAAAAAACTAGTTCTATGGTTAGTATAAGATTAGTTTTAGGTCATATTTAGGTTTGCAATTTTATGTTTGAAACCCTACAAATAATTTATTTTTTTTTCACTTTTGGCCCTCCCTAAGATTTTGGCCACCTTCCCTACAAATTCTCCCTCGGCTCTAAAGCCCTAAAAACCCTAAGGTAGAATTATAGGGAACCTTAAAAATATAAAAATTGCAAAAATATAATTATTTTCCCTAAAAGGCCCTGAAATGGTCCTAATTCTTACCTAAAACTGCTAGCTTATCTTTAAGAACCTAATAGACCTTTCCTAACCCTCGCTACCCTCTCCTAAGGCCATTCTCTACCCTTGTTTCTACCCTCGTTTCTCGGGTATGTTCCTCCTTGCCTTTCCAACTAGCCTGCCCCATGTTATTGCTCCTTTGTGACAACCTTTCCTTAACCCCATAGGGCTTCCCTTTATAGTGGCAACCCTCTCCCTTATTTTTGTACCTTATCCTTAACCTATGCAGTGAAAAGGAAAATGTTAGTATGCTTTGCTAGGGACTATTGAAATAGACCATTTTTCATACAGTATGCATTCAAACTAATCACAATTAATTATATATCAATGGTTTCATTTAGAACCAATGTCAATTGTCAGCATTCCTTTCATCATACATGCAATTTGCAAATAATGTATAAGGTTAGGTTAATGCAATTGTTAGATTAGTGCCTAGTTATCCATTGGATGCAAGATTTATGTTGCTAAGTCACACTCACGTTGTTAGCTAACATTCTTTGTGTAAGTTCAATAATGTTTCGATGATGGGGGATTGAATGGAAACTACTATACTCATGCGTGAAAATCAATGATAACAAATGATAAGTAATGAACTTAAGGAGTGCTCCTATGTTCTTTTCATGATAATGGTTGTTATATATTTGTTATACTGTTTTGGTGACTTGGCTTTAAAATCATGTGATAATGTTGCTACTAATGTTGTGATCGAGGACTAATAATAAACATACAATTTATAAATACTTATTGCTGATACCATTGTATGTATTATTGTTCATTATTTTCACATAATTGACATCGCTAAAAATAATCAATGTGGTATGCTGACTGACATATTATACATGCTGCTATACTAATGTGTTATATGATATTTGCATGGGTGCCTTGTTTTTTACACTTGGGAGAAGGAAAAACTCTAGGTGGTTATACTATTGTTCATTGTTTTAAATGTTCAATGATGATACAAAAACTAGACAAGCCACACATGCTTGGGTCTTATTGATAACTTCTTGCACTTGATTGCACATGTGTTTCATTGGATAACATTTGGACATACCATCACTATAATAAATACTCCTTTGCTCACTTTTTAGACTTTATTAGGCACTGATCATTAACAAGCTCGAAAGAGAATAATTTATCTTAGTGTCTTTTCATAGTCGTAATAGGGTTGTTCCCTAGGAGGATTAGGCTTCAAAACAAATTGGGAGAATTTGAATAAGGTGATAGTGGTCACCTCATCCCAATATGCTTACTGGCATCTTGGAATTCCATTTCAACTGGTAACATTTTGTCATTGTTTTCGGGGACCATTTCGAAATTTGAAGCGATTGATCTAGAGTCATTCACACACATAGAAAGAGCGACGTTCGGTAAGAGAATTGAGGTAAGTATTTATGGGTATTTTGAAAATATTATTGTCAGTGACTAATATTGTAGATCTTACCTGACAAATGCACAAAGAACTTATCCCACCCCATTAATTAGCTACACCCTTATTTTGTTTAGTAATTTTGTGAGATTTGTTTAACTAATGTGGAAGGTCTCACCTCGTGACTCCAATCAAAGAAAAATAAAGAAGTTCACTTCAAATACAAGGAAGCATGACAAGATGGCATCTAATTACAAATTGTCGATGGATACATTGTATTTTTTGGGCATTATGAGATTTCCACATAAGTATGTCATTCAAGATGGCAAGAAGTATTTTTTCCCATTGTTCTATAAGTATAAGTACCATGCAACAACCACGCAACAACACGTGTGAAGGAATTCATGCAATTCATCTAGGAAAGAAATATCATGGAGGATGATACCAAGATGAGGCTATTTTTGTTATCTCTTCACCTAGAAGACAACTTACCTGTCAGGAATTGGTATGAGGGTTTTCCTCACAAATGTTTTCCTTCACTCACAGAGTTCATCTATCCATTCAACATGGATTGCGATTATGATGTCTAGGAACAAGAAAGAAAGCCCATGATTGGAAAAATATGGAAATAAACATTTAGATGCAGCTAGACATAAGAATATTCAAGTGAGGAAATCAAAGATGATGTTCCATTTGAATTTAAATATCCCGATAATTCGACAGCTATCGAAATAGAAATAGGCTTCAAAATGTCCTCTTGATCTATCAAACTTCTCAGGATATCTACATGAGTTGCCAGAGTTATTCTAGCATACCTTCAAGGGTGGTGACGATAATGCCACAAATCATGTGGCTTAGCTTATGACTTTGGATTAAGAATATGATATTAAAGAAGAAGAAGATATTTACATGCGATCATTTGTCCTTCACGTGGGAGGATAGGCCCTTTCTTTGTTTCTGGGCCTATATAAAGGAACAATATCATCCTTTGCAAAATTGGTGGAAGCATTCTGTATCGACTGTAGTTCAGAGAAGCATGACAAATGGATACCTCATGTCAACATATGAGGGACATGTTTAGGAAGGAATCCCAGAATAAGGATTAGGTCAAAGCCAACATTTTCCAAGGTATAACTGATGATATCTCAATCATGAGTAGAGGAAGATCCCAAGAAAATTAATATGATGACGGTCCTATATATGAAGATCTGAAAGTCGTAACTAAAGAAGCTAAAGAACATAAAGATAGGATGCCAGTTCTCCCTTCGAACATACAAAAAATCCTTATGATATACAATATCTCTGGGAACATAGTGATGAGAATTCTGAGGAATATGGTTATTCAGAGTTTATGGGTCTTCCCTTCTATGATTCCTCAAGACTAGGTAGCATTGTCTCCATACGTTGCAGGAAAGAAGAACAACTTGATGAAGTTACTTAGGTTGAGCTGCAATTTGACATTATTTGGGATTATGATCCAGGAGGATATTGGTGTCCACCAACCTATTCCACTTGGACCCCCACCATTATTTCTTTCAGTTTTCTAGTTTCCTTAATTATAGCACAATTTACTATTTTTGGCAGTTTTTGGGTTCTAAACTTCCGGAGCCATTTTGAGGCCCTAAACGACGTTTTTTTGGCATCGAATGGTTGACAAAATATGAGTTCATTCCGGACATGATATTTTCTATTTATGGATGTAGTCCTTAAATAGATATTTCTAACAATGTATCATGCACTTCAAATGGAGGTAGTATGCTAAAGTTATGACTTCAGGAAATTGATGTACAAGTTACCCAATGGGGCCCACATTCTGGCATTTCACCACCTAGGGTTAGGTTTTTGGATGTGTAGGGTTTCCATTGTTTCTCAATAATATATAGGCCTTCGAGCCTCATTGTAACATAGAGTTTAGAGGCATGTAGCCACCACATATCTTCTCAAAGATAAGCTCCCAGCACTCTAGCTACTTTATTTCCATTGTGTATGCAATCAAGTTTTAGTTATTGATTAATGAAATGAAGTGTTACTTCTACTACATATTCGTTTCTATGGTTATTTGTGTATTCTGTTGCGTTTCTACATAAATCCAAATCAGTGGTATCAGATAAATATGCTCTTTCTCGATCCTTCTTTGCATGTCCCCAATGAGGGAAAGGTATAAAGAGTTAGGGCTCGATCTGGTTGAACCTTTCCAAGATCAGCCTCATAAATTTCGATGGCCACCCATGGGCGATGAAAATAAATACGAGGGTGGAGAAGATCCTATCAAAATGTTGCTCAAGGAGGACCTTGAAAAAAAAAGGAACGCGATGATGGATAACTTCGCCCAGATCCTTCAACGACTTCCCACTAGTGGCACATCTGCATCTAGCAGCCACTCTATAGGTGCAACCCCTTTTAAGGTACAAGTAAAATTCAACATTCCCATATTTTATGGATGAATAGATGCAGACATCGTAGATAGGTGGTTGAATCTATTAGAAGGATAATTCTCGGTTCATGAAATTTTTGACTGGGATAAGATTACTTGTTCTCTACTCAAAGCCACCCCCCATGTCGAGGAATGGTTGGAAACCTACTATGACAGAAAGGATAATGAGGAACCCTCTCTGTTCTTGACCGTACCCACTTGGAATTATTTTCGAGATGCCATAAAGGGACAATATTATCCAGTGGGGAGCTACGAGGTCAAGTACATACAATGGACTATGCTGTGGCAGTAAAGAGATCAAGATGTGCATGAGCTGATGAATTTGTTCCATACCCTGTGCACCAAGTTGGATATCAAAGATTCAGAGAAAAATTTGGTGTTGAAGTACTGCAGTTGTCTGTACAGATACATTTAGGTTGAAATGGAGTTCCTCGACATCTCCTCTCTTGGTACAGCATATCGGTATGCTGCCAAAATTGAGCAAAAATTCAAACAGGAAAAAGCGAAACTTTGGATCTATGAATCAAAAGCAAGGGAAAGGTGGCCCCAAACCAAAGAACCAAGGACACATCCAAGGCATGGTGACTCAAGAAAAATTTCCAAAGCCTCAAGAAAAGAGCAACATTGTAAAGTCAAAGAAGGAAGCGGGAAAGTGGTGTGAGTTCCATAAGAGCCCCACTCACAACACAAGTGAGTGTCGAGCCAAGCAGTCACTAGTGGTTGAGATAAAGACTTCTAAATCAGATGCATACTCTAACACTGAATCAGAACCCGAGAAGAGTGACCGAGGGAAGAATATTATCGATGGAGAACCCAACGCCACTGTTGTTACCAAGAAGATCCAAAAGGAAGAACTAGAGGATTCAGACAAGGAGGAGTGTCTTTTCAACTCCCAAATGTTGGTAAAAGGTTCCCTGCTATAGTTCATTATCAATAGTGGGAGCCAAAAGAACTTGATTTCAGTAGAGCTCATGAAGCAGTTGGGTTTTCCAACCACACCACACCCACAACCATACACCATCGGGTGGCTTCACCAAGGACGTGATCCCTGTGTCAGCCAGCAGTGCCTCCTTCCCTACAGAATCAAACCCTTTACCAATGAGGTATTGTGCGATATTGCTCCTCATGATGTTTGTGATGTATTATTAGGTCAACCATACATTTGGAAGCAACATGCTGTGTATGAGTCTCGGCCTCGCACTGTTATTATTACGTTGGGAAATAATTTGTATAGGATACTAGAGGTACCACCTCCTGCCGCTATCTATTTGGTTACTGCAAAACAATGCATTAAGCTCATTTCCAAAACCAGGAAGTTTGTTTTCTTGATGATCTTCCATTAGGGAAAGAGAAGATCATGGCCATGACATCTAGACAGGGCCCCTCTGCATGACAACAAAAAATGGACAAGGTCATGGAGGAGTACCAGGACATATTCACCTCACCCATCAAGGTGCCTCTCCACTGTTAGGTCAAGCACCCCATTGATATGATGCCAGGTGCATCGTTTCCCAATGGACTAATCTATCGATGCTTTATTTTGGAGAATGATGAAATCAAGAGAGAAATTCAGGAGCTACTGGAGAAGGGTCACATCTAGCCAAGTTCATTGCCCTATGGGAGCCTGATCATGTTGGTACAAAAGAAATATGGGACTTGGAGACTCTGTATTGACTATCGGGCACTGAACAAGATCACTATCCATAATAGGTACCCGATCCCTTGGATTGATGACCTCCTAAACCAGCTTAAAGAGGAATTTTTTTTTACCAAGATCAACTTAAAGTCCAGGTATCACCAGGTACCGATTTGTAACACCCTGGTTTTGACTCCGTTGCATTAGATGTATATGATGTATATATTGTAAATGATCATGGTGCAGAGCTAAATGCCAAGGCCCCACCATTGATTTGTTATGCTATGTTTTGGATTTAAATTGTCACCGATAGTATATCGGGGCATGCGGCATACATATTGAGTTTTCCATCATGTAAATATGCATCTTTAATTAAATAACTCAACCAGCTACGTTCGCGGCAACTAGATTGAGAAGGGGCATGATTTTCACAAGGATAAGGGTGGGGAATATCAAACCTTGAGCCATGAGAGAAAATCCATGTGTAACCACCTTGTCTTATCCAACCACCACCATTAAAAGCTATGCTGTTAGTTGAGGCAGTTATTGTTTGGGAGTGGGGGTGGAAGGATTGTTAGTCCTTGCCCACTCGCACACTCCACCAGAATGGTTGACCTCATGATGGCAAGAAAAAAACCACCGCCATCAATCCAGTGAAAAATCCACTCTCTCCACCACTATGCATCCTCTCCATTATCTATTCATCCTCAAACAGGAGTAGAAGTTGCTCATTCTCACGTATAAGAATTTTTTTCCTGGTTTTACTCACGTAGTTTTCCTCTATGGATTTTGTGGACGGTGTGGGTGTATACTTTACTCATAGATTGATTGTGAGTTGGCTGTGTTCTCCCTTACATTACAGTTTGTTTTGTTGGGGCCTTCTTTACATTCTAGGGATGGGAGTCTTTTCATCCTCACGCACAAGAATCTGTTCTGTTGGATCTCACGCAGCCAAGAGGGAAGCTGCTTATCAATTTTCATTCACATTTTTCCATAGAGTGGAATAGGGTGTTTTTTTCCTCTATATTTTGGTAGTCTAGTGCAATTTTCTCTCATGTACAGGTTGAGAGTATGTATCTTCTTCCCTAGTGCAGCCTGTGTAAGTCTTTCCTGGTTGCTTCGTTGCCCAGGACCGACTGTTGTTTTCCCAACGTTGTGAGTTTTGTTTACTGATACATTTTGGGACTGTTGTAATTTTATTGGGAGTCATTTTGGCCATGATAGGGCCAAGAATGAATTAGGAGCCATTTCCTTGTCTAAGCTGTAACCGCTGATTGATTGCATGTGTGCAATGGTTGGTCTTCGGACTGTGTTGGGAGTAAGGATGGGGGCTTGGTTTGCTTGATAAACTTGGTGTGTTTGGAAAGCACATAGACAGAGATAAAGGGCTATATTTCTTCTCCATAACCCCTGAATAGCACTGGAATGGAATGCGGGGCCTGAGGGACTATGCAACAGAGAAGAGACTGATTCCTTGTGTTGGGTATGTGTGGGTGTCTTAGAAGTCAGGCTAGTTCTGGTGTAGGTGTTCTTAGCTCTGTAATGAGCTCACCAGCTTAGCATTTAGCCTTTCCCAACACCTTGATGGCTTGATAAACCTGACCATGTTGGCTTGGCTGTCTTGTTGATGGCGTGATAAACCCAACTGTGTTGGGTTGGCTGTGTTTTTTGTATCCTTGGCTATGTGTAAGCCTTCTTGTTCCTTATTCCTTGGAGAGTCATGCCCATCTCGGGGTTGGTAGCTTTGCTGAGAGATTGAGGAGCACGCTGGCCTATGGTTGGGTGGAACGTTGCAACGACATAGCTGGTTGCAGAATGAGCTCTTCATAAGATAAGTAATCTTGTCTATTTTACTTCTGTAATTATTTTACTGTTGATGAATATGGTGAACATGTTGAATGCTTGTATGAATGTATGATGCTTCTGCTATGTATGAAAAATAATTATATCTATGTATGTTGTACTTCAATGCATTCTGTTTCAACATTTTATCGATGCACATGTTCATGGGGCTGGTTTCCTAGATGGTTAGGCCATGGTAGTGTCCTCTTCGCCAGTTAGAGGGTCGAGGACGTGACACGATCAAAGCAGTCAATGTCTAGATGACTTCCTTCAAAGCTAAGGAGGGTCTTTTCGAATACTTGGTCTTTTCGATGTCTTTTCGAATGCTAGATGACAAATGCTCCTACAACCTTCATGCGACTAATGGATGACATCTTACGGCCATTCACCAACTCATTTGTAGTAGTGTACTTGGATGACATCTTGATCTTCAGCTAGACTTGGGAAGAGCACCTTGACCACACTTGACAGGTCCTCCAAACATTGCGGCAGCACAAGTTGTGTGCCAATTTGGACAAGTGCACTTTTGGCATGACCCAGGTTCATTATCTGGGATACATTATTAATGAGTGTGGGGTACATGTGGATCCAACCAATATCCAAGTCATTTAAGATTGGCCAGCCCCAACTACTCTAACAGAGCTTCACATCTTTCTAGGCCTTGCTAATTTCTACCACAGGTTCGTGTTGGGATTCTCTCATATCACTTGGCCCTTGAGTCAAGTCACTAAGAGAGGAGCGAAAGAAAATTATTTTTGGTCAGAAACTCAGCACAAGGCATTCGCAGAATTGAAACATCACCTCTTCTGTGCCCCAGTGCTCACAGTACCAGACTTGCAACAACCATTTGAGATCGATATAGATGCCTCTGACTATGCTATTGGGGTATTCCTTATTCAACAAGGGCATCCAGTGGCATATCACAATGATACACTATCTGACACAGTCCGCAAATATCCCACTTATGACAAAGAGATGTATTCCATTGTACAGGCTTGCCGATAGTGGAAGCATTACATTTTGGGGAAGGAAATGATCATCCACACAAACCACCGACCCATGTAGTTCATATAGACACAAGGGGATTTACAGAATGATTTCCATCATAAGTGGTCCACATATCTACAATAGTTTCATTTGAACATTAAGTACAAGAAGGGAAGCAACAATAATGCTGCATATTACCTCAGCTGACCATCAATCGTGGTGATAACCACCGTGCTCAACTCTTGTGGACACAATACTTTTGATTGGCCACTTCTCTAAAAGAGCGATCCAGAATTCAGCCACACATACCAGACACTCTTGGAGGGAAACCAAGTTCCAAAATTTCACCTCCAGGATGTACTACTATGTCACATGGGACACCTTTGTGTTCCTTCAAGCTAGCATGCCAAGATGATTTGGGAAGCGCACTACAACTGGGTCACTGAGCATTTTTGGGTTGAGAAAATAGTGGCAGTATTGCAGAAGTATTTCTATTGGCCAAACCTTTGACTTGACATTGGAAAGTAAATTCAATCCCGCACTGCCTGTGCCATTGCAAAACCATCCATCAAGTAGCAAGGCCTCTATACTTTGTTTCCTACCCCTAGTTGACCTTGGGAATCCATATCCATGGATTACATGTCGAGCCTTCCTTCTACTAAACACGGAAACGACTGTGTGTTTGTGGTCATTGACAGATTCTCAAAGATGGCCATAATGGCGGCTTGCAAGAATAATATCACAATAGAAGCCACTACTAATCTCTTCTTTGAACGAGTGTGGGTACACTTTGGGATCCCATAGTCTATAATATCATACCAGGACAACAGGTTCCTTAGTACATTCATGTCTATCCTATGGTCAATGGTAGACACCAAGCTCACAAAGTCCACAGCTTCCATCCCCAGACTGATGGCCAGACAAAGGCCGTCAACAGGATGATCATACACATTTTGTGCACATACAACTCAAAGCATCCACGCACATGGGATGAGAGCCTCCCCTATGTACAACATAGCTATAACCGGGATTTCCACATATCAACCAACCACATCCCCTTTCAGGTGGGCTTGGGATTCCAGCCACTATGTCGCATGGACGTAGCCATGCCATTTGCAGCTACTCAGGATGATTCAGCTCATATCCAGTCTGAATTTTCCAAGGCAAACGGCTTCATTGAGCGCATTCATCACATTCACCAACAGGTTCATGACATATTGGATAGATCCAATGCTAAGTACAAGTAGTGACATGATCAAAATTGGGTGCAACACAACTTCCAGGTGGGCGACAAAGTGTGGCTACATTTGTAGAAGGAGTGCCTTGTTGGACCCCACCGCAAGCTTCACTTGCTCTAATATGGGCCATACACCATCACCAAGGATTTTGGGGATAATTCCTTCAAGCTCAGTATTCCACCATTCCTTGCTCTGCACCCATTGTTCAATGTGGATCTCCTTCCACCCTACTTTCCACCTCTACTGGACACACCATACATGGCAGAACAACTCACACCAACAGAGTTAATCCCCAACCGCATGGAACAAGCCACAACTGATCGAATTATGGACACACAGATCAAGAACACCCACCAACCAAAGATCCATCTATATCAAGTTATCAAAGCAAGCCAACTCCTTCACCAGGGAAAGTGGCTCACCAGGGACCAAGTTTAGCAGAAGTTTTTTGATCTCATGGAGGAACTCAACGCAATGGGGACCATTGCTTCCTAAGTAGGGAGGAATGATCCAGGAGGATATTGTTGGCCACCCACCTACTCCACTTGGACCCCCACCATTGTTTCTTTCAATTTTCTAGTTTCCTTAATTATAACACAATTTACTATTTTTGGCAGTTTTCGGGTCCTAAAGTTCCGGAGCCGTTTTGAGGCCCTAAGCGACATTTTTTCAGCATCGAATGGTCGAGAAAATATGAGTACATTCTGGTCTCAACTTTGGTTTTAATAGATGTATTCGTTAAACATATCTTTCTAACAATGTACATGCATGTCAAATGGAGGTAGTATGCTAAAGTTACAACCCCAGTAAATTGATGTACCAAGTTACCCAAAGGGGCCGACATTCTGGTGTTTCAACTCCTAGGGTTAGGATTTTGGATGTGTAGGGTTTCCATTGTTTCTCAATAATATATAGGCCTTCAAGCCTCATTGTAACATAGAGTTCAAAGGCATGTAGCCGCTACATCTCTTCTCAAAGATAAGCTATCAACACTCTAGATAGTTTATTTCCATTGTGTATGTAATCAATTTTTAGTTATTGATTAATGAAATGAAGTGTTTTTTCCACTACATATTTGTTTCTATGGTTATTTGTGTATTATTTTGCATTCCTGCATAAATCTGGATTAGATGAAGTGCTTTCAATCACCTTAAGCAAGGATGATGAGGACATAATTTATGAAGACCCTATGGAATGAGATATGATTATTCCTTCCCGTTATTACGGTAATGGTGAATAATGGATCGAATATTTTGCCACCATAACTAAAGATGAAGCATCTCTAGACTTTGCATATAATTGACACATGCATATAGCCTGTTATGATGAAAAGTTTGAATATTTGGGACTTAGTATCTCTGGTGATTCTTCCATGATATCTCCTCCATACTCATCCCATAGTAGGGAATCATGTTACATAAAGGATTATTTTGCATATATTTAGCATATGATGAGCCCAGATTATCACTCTCAGTTGTGCTCCTCAAGAAGCGATGAAGAATTTATGAAACCCAATCTACCCTACATCGATAATCCCTTAGTGATACATCTCAAAAAGATCGAGGAAGGTATATGGACAAGTATTATTTTTATTCCTTAGTTTTATAATATTTATTGTTTATCTTTTCATGTGAAGCATGAAGGTATGAATTATATTGTTGGCAATTTCAAGAGTTAAAGGATTATCGGGGTTATTGACATGATTATGGAAAAGATAAGCAATATCATTGTATGTCCAAATAAACTCCTGAGTAAATGCAAATATATGTTGCAAATCACATGTGAATGTTTGTGAGATTGGACTCTATGAATAAGCTCCCAAGTTTAGTATTTATGGGTGAATTTCATGAATATTTTTTTCTTAGAAGATGCGTATGATGAATTTGTCAGATACATAAGTCCTCTATAAGAATGGATCAACAAATCTTGTCAAAAGGATGCTTCTTTGTGGTACCAATTTCAAGTCTTCCACATTCTTATGAAGGTATGTATTCATGACCTCACCCAGATAAATATCCTAGTATAGAATCAAGATATCACAAATGAGGTATTTTCATGGATTACATTAAAGGACAAAGATAAGATATCGAGTATGAATTGCTTACTTAAATAGTTACATTGGTGGTATGATTTTACTTAAGATATTTTGGATACTAGGTTTAGGTTAGGTTAGTTGCATTAGGCTTTCTAATGTGCATTGCATTTGATCTCTTTTCATCATCTTGTTAATTTTTATTATCCTTAGTTTTTTTCCCTCGTTTTGCGAACCAGGCATGAAAAAGTGTTTAGTCCATGATGCTTTTAATCCCTTTGTACATATAATATGTGTG